>JAOCPT020474720.1:0-20000 GCA_026546935.2 Palythoa grandiflora | reverse complement strand
ATATAGTCTTGCGACCATTGTTACGTAAAAGAGCGCGCGCCACCAGAGTCTATTGCCCACCGTGATTGGCTGTTTCCAAGGATTGCGCGCGCTTTTGTTTTGTCGTATATGTAACGAAGCTCGTGATTGGTAGTTTCAACATGTACATAGTTCGAAGTAAAGTGCAACAATCCCTAAGAGGTCACGCGCTTTACTTCAAAACTCAAACAGAAACAAAAAATAATTCATTGGATCTATGTCTCATAAGTTAGCACAAACAGCAACCATTCATCTATATGATTTTTTATTATCAGGTGGAAAGATGCTGTAAACCTGAAATATTAATTAATCATTTTGTATTGGTTTAAATATACCAATTTGCAAAGGTACGCCATTCTGCGGATTTTAAAAGAAAGGAAAATTACAAGAAAATATAGGTGAATAACAACAATAACAACAACAATAAATAATAGAAATAGGACTGGGTAAAATCCAATTTGGTCTGTAATCATACGAGTGATAAACAAAATTAGACGACCTTGAAGCGGGAGTCCGATTTGCTAATTGCATAATCATTACAATTTCTATCACTTTGCTGAAAAAACTGCGGAAATACTTGAAAATTTATATTGAGGAAAATATCTTCAGTTGAGACATTGTCTAAAGTTACAAATCCTCCATTTTGGAAAAGGCTCCTAATTTGAAGGGTAAGTTGTTAAGTTGCTATACTGATTGTAACCAATGTTGTGATTGGTGGATTTAGCTGAAAGGTCTTAAAATGATTGGCTCATGTAACTGGCCAATTACCGCCAACTGTCCGATTACAATGTCTACTGTCGTAGTTTAAAACACGAAACTATCGCCTTTCTTCATTACAGTTAAAACAGATTGGCTTAGGAATAAATTCATTTCTTAAACAGAAATTCCTTCAAGCGTTTTTAATTTTCTTTCATTTTCTGCACACACAAAACTCCCGCTCATTGGTTTAATAATATTGTTGCCTTATCAGCCACGCATCTTCTTAGCTCTGCTGACTCGTTTGGAGCCATTGTTTACTTTCACTCTAATTACATAAATTGCAAAAGATTCATTGACAAAGTATGACGACGAAATGACACTGTGTTACGTTGATGACGTCAACAGAGTTACACTTGGGATCACTCCCAATTTACGAAAAACTTTATAACACAATTTCTACCTATGTACTCACTCTCTAGTGCCCAAATAAATTAAAATATTTCTATTTCTATTGAGAGAGTTAAAAGTTTGTTTCTTATGTAAGGAATCGTGATTGGTAATCAAAACGAGGCTGTTCCGAGCCCCGCTTTCATCTTTCCGCGTCCAATCAGAGCTCGCAAAAAGGAAATGAAAGAGAATTTTAATGATGGGTTTGGCATTACGGCGTAAAAATTGGCAAATTCAGTGAAAATTTAGTTGATATTCACCCACGTACCTGTTATCATTAATTTGTTCGTAACAAGAACGCATAAAGGTTCATGGACAACGAGAATTCAATTTCTGGTCCGAAGATCTGGCAACAAGAATCTTATTCCCCGATATATTCCACGGCAAACGATGAATCACTTCAAGCTATGACAACACCTTCGAGTTTCTTCAGTTTTGTGAATATGGTTCCGTACAGCAATGTCACACAGCAGTGGGCAAATCCCATCATTAGTACTCCTACAAATATTACAAGGTAATCAAAAACTTAAATTCCCCATAAAATTTTAAGCGTATACTTTGTTATTTAACAATAACTAAGATTTGCTACTGTGATACTGTGATGAAATGTCACATAACAGAGAAAATGCGATTATTTTTTTGTTTCAGTTCAACAAATTGATAAATAGACAGTCAAAATTTGTATTGACAGACAGCGAAGAAAGCCGAAATTCTTCACTTGTCCGGTTCTATTTGTTTGCATCTGTGCGTTTTCTTCTCTAATTCAAGTTCAATTATAAAGAAAAACCTAAAAAAAGTATTTTGAATGCGTTTTGCTGTATTTCGCTTATTCATCTTCCCTTAAGAAGACCGAAGGTTCACCTAAAACGACAAAGATGGATACCACAAGTACAGGAAACAACACAAACAACAAGAACTAAGCAAACCAAATCGACCGATTGCTCACTGAAGAGGGAATTCATGTTCCGAAATGTTTAAGGCAACAACAACGGACAGAAGGACAAAGACAATGCAACACAAAGTAGAAAAGAAGAGGACCGAAGGTTCACAGCACTTTTGAATACTTTATACCACCAAACTTTTAACCAGAGTAACTGAAAATCGCCTTTGATAAAAAAACCGCCTTTGATATCTCATACATGTACTCTCTCTCTGGTTAAACTAGAACAGTTTTAATGAAACAAACCATCGTCTAGTTTTTTACATAATCACGATTCTGTTTTCAGTACAGAAATCTTTCTGGATAAATGGCTGTGAAACATTTAGACTGATCCTGAAAGGTAATAACGTTTTAATTCTAGACAGTAGAGATAAGGCAACCAATACCATTTAGATATTTGCCGTTTTCGTACTACCGGAAACTTTTTGAACTGCTAGTAAAACCATTTGTACATTCCTCTCAGACAATGCGCCTCAAATGAAATGTTATGCAAAAAGGAATGGTATAAAAACGTCGGTAAAAAAGTTGCCTGGCTTTTTTAAAGCACGATCTTTTTGCGTGTATATTTTATTTTATTTGTCTTTTTTTATTGTTGATTTCCGCTAAGCAAGAATTTAGATTTGTCAAAGAAGTTTAAACATTCATTTAGTACCTAAAGCGGCGAAAATGATCATTCTAGGTTCCAAGTCCACTGATAATTGCAAAAGGATTGTAATTACTTTCATTGTGTAACTTAATTATTTCCCGTTCTGTGATTGGTCGTTTTGTGATCGGTAGTTTACAATCGGGACCGACCGTAAAACTTAACTAATTACCCATATATTTGATGACGTCACATGGGCATCAAAATGAGGCTTGGTGGCGAAATGTTTTGTGGGATCGCAGGAGTTTTGAGTGTTTTAGCAGTTGAGCATTTTATCAGGTCTGTTTTCTTATGTTTTTCATTGGAATATTCCATTGCTTGGTTTAACAACCCAACCCTCAAGTTACAATTAACTAGATACTTATTTTGCCCTGACCATGTTTTTAATTCATTTCTTCATTTCACGTTTATTCATAATATAAAACCATGAATATAAACTCTTCTTTGGATTACTTTTTACAAAAAGTTTATTCTGATTTTAAGAAACTGGAGGAAAAGACAACAGCCCAATATATGGCTTAGACTTAAAGATGTGCCAGTCAGTTCTGTGAATGCAAAAGTCTAATTTTTGTAAACGTTTTAAAATTGAAATTACGTAAAAGAATTTCAGTCGAAGACACTTTGAGCTCTTAGGGAAACACGTTTGTACGGTTTTACTTGAAATTTGTTGAAATACCCGAAGGTTTTTCTTCTGGTATCTCTTGACGGCGTGGTTGGAGCAGTGGTAAGATTTTTGCCTTCCAGTCACAAGGTCCCTGGTTCAGCCAATGCAGATTCTCCTGAGTGTTGAACATTTTCAATTCCATCCTTACAAGCTCGAGGTTGGTGAAATGAGATCCAGTTTCTTCTAACCTGCGACAAATGATGGTAGTGTGAAGGGAGAGTCAGTGGCTCTCGCTGCTTTTAAAACACTGGTTCCAAAACAGGCCACAGCCGGGATACACTCTTTACGAGTTGAAGAACAAACTATTAACAATTTCAGAAGGAGAACACAAAGTTTAAGTGTAAGCATGCTGCTTGTGAGAAGTAGCTTTGAAACTAAACTCACACTTAACTTTATGCTTACGCTCAAGTTTATGTTCTCCTTTAGAAACTGAGTCTTTTTTTCAGCTGCCTGTACCTTGCTTACAAGGCCTAATGTTAAGGTCGAAACAGTTCTCCACGGCTGCTAACACACAGGCCCTGTTTATTTATGGTTAGATATAAGGGGTAATGCCCGCTACCCGTGTGGCCTTAGTGGCCCAATATAGTGGCTGTAAGTTACCACTGGCACGCATGTGCTGTACTTGGGAGTTTATCTTCCCAAGCCACATCCCAGTTAACTGTAAACGTTAGGCTGACATAATTCTGGGACAGATAAATTTACTTATTTGGAAAACGATGACAGGTAAGATTCTTTCGGTATATAATTAAGAGAAGTTTTTATGCGATAAGCCTAAAGAAGCGCACTTTCTTCCTACCCTATTGATTTTATAGTTGAGTTTTAACTTTGAGAATGATCTGTTATTAAAGCTGACTGCACGCAGCATGATTTGGCATAAGTCTAAGTTTACGAAAGGTAATATCAAAGCTGACTTTAAAATAGCATTAATGCGACGTAAAGCTGAAACATGATGGAGTTTGATACAAAGCCAATAATAAACACACTGATAAAGGTAACATGGAAGCAGATGTTTCATCTCGTCCTTGTAGCTCTTTGATTTTGGCAAAATAGCTGTACCGTGCTGATGAGTCCTAACCGGACGAAACGGCTGTCCACGGTTGCTAATGTTACTTGCATTGTAGTTACACGGGTGAAGCTGGTTGTACGCATGCGTGTTGGTTCTGGTCAAACCATGGAGCAGAGATTTTTGCTTAAAATGTTACACTGATAAAGGTTAGAACCGTTTTGTTTGAAGTTAATTGTTTGTTCTTCAACTCGTAACAAACATATCCTATCCCCATCCCACCCCCCACGGGCCTTTAGGCTCAACTTATTTGAGGAGTATTTTTAAGCTAAACTAAAAATTTCTATCTGACAAAAAAATCTTGATTTTGTTTTTAACTTTTTTTTAGTTCCAGTGGTACGAATGGGGGTGTGTCGGAGGCGTGGTATCAAGCGGCTGGGATACTTATGTCACTCAAACACGCTCCAGTTAACCGCCCTTCTCATTATACCAACGGGCTGATGGAGCCCCCAATCTGGCCCGAACGTAGTAATGAAGCCCTGCAGAGAAACCCATATTCTACGTTAATGTTTCCAAATAAGGGATATGCACCTAATTACTCGACCCAGCTTCCGTTTGAGCCTGGTCGCGATCTTATCGGGAGTGAGGTAGAACTTGCCGTTAACCCGGATGAAGCGAGTAGGAATGTTGTAGTCTCTAACGCAGACAAGAGCACAGATGTACAAGGTAAAAAAAAAAACTTTGTATTTACGTTTAACAGCTAACATAATAATGATGAACGTATTATGATAATAAGTTACCCTCACAATCAGGCGTCCACAGACTGTTGCTTTCGTGTTACAAAGCCTCATGGACATCACCTAGGAATAGACATGTTACAACAGTTATAAGAAAACTAAATTTTTATTAAAAAGACTTGCAAAACCCGATCTTACAACCAGTCAAAACCTTACGATAATTAATGATCAGTTAGATCAGAATTTGCAAGTCTTTTTGACAAAAATCTAGTTTTTATACTATTTTCAACTAACCACAATCTTCTGATCCACTTTGGCAAGGATAAATTGAACTTTCGCGGTTCTGCATTGGAGCTAAACCTACTAATTGGACTTATGGAAAGCAAACGTTTAAACGTAATTTGTATTATAATCCACATTCGATTTCTTTGTGGGCAGCGCAAGAATTTCAAATGTGGGCTACTATTGTAACTCACAGATGAAACCCAGTTATCATTATCAATTTTTTGCAAATAAAAGATAAATAGCAGATTATTTCTGTATAATAATATATAAAATGAAATGATTTAACACCCAAGGTGACTCGGTCAAGGCAAGATTATTTACACATAATTGTCTTCAAAAGTTTTTCAATTCTTTTTTCCTAGGATATCACACAATTTTTAAGTAACATTCCAACAAGGTTTGTTATAGTACATATATCTTGAAATATCTTTATAATCGTAGTTTCAGAATGACGCTGTGAAGCCGTCGAAACGTCATGTTAGCTTTTTTACATATTTTTAAAAAAGTTTTATACTTTTATAGTTTTTATGCGCTATACACTGTCGCAAGTTTTTATAATTAATTTTTTTTATTTAAAATTTAAATGATTTTCAATTATTTTTAAAAAATGGAATGAAAATGAAATTGAAAATTCGAAAATCCAAGATGGCCGCCAAAATATGGAAGAGCTGCTTGTTTTTAAACAGCAAATGTTGGGTAACTGAAGATTAGATGATAAAAATTTTTTGTACCAAATGCCAATTCAAATATAGACAAATAGATTGGAAAATGTTTTTGAATTGGGGGGAAAGATGGTCGACTTGACGTATTTGTTAAGACTTTGGCCCAGACTTTAAAGCGTTAATATAAAAAAGATTGCAATTGGTTTTGCAAAGACTGACGCAAAAGTTGGCCAAAATGCAATATTTTCAAAAATGTTCACTGTTTAAAACTCAATAAAAATGTATAAGTATGCCTTTGACCGCGACTTTTTGAATTTTTAACCACATTTTGTCCACTTTTAACTTGAGAACGCTTTAATAAAGTTTTTAGAAGGTAAAACCGTTTTAGTCTTTTTTATATGCTTTAACCTACTTACTGATCGACTTTAATATCTCTATTTCTACTCACCACGAACTGATTTTGAGCAACTCATCATTGATTAACTTACAGCAATAGTACACTGATATTAGCTGAGACTGTATGACCCTTGTTTTTGCTTTCCAGATCCTAACAAGGAGAAAAACAGGTGTCAGGTTTGCCACAAAGTGTATGCCCGACCGTCAACTCTTAAGATGCACATGCGCATACATAACGGCGAGAAGCCGTATCAATGTAACATCTGTTTGAAGGCGTTTTCTCAAGATGCAAACCTTACTGCACATCTGAGAGTCCATTCGGGAGAGAAACCTTTTCAGTGCACCGTTTGTGACCGAAGGTAAACTTGAAACACAAGTGATGTTCTTTTATCTTTAGATCATTTATAATCATTTAGAGAAGAGGCAAAACTTGGGATTTAATTCAACCTTTCTGCTTGAGGTAGTAGGTTGTGTGACCCTCTCCTCCTCCCCACCCTTGTTAGGTTAAATTTGTTCCCAATGGCTGCTTATGATTAATATTTTAGAAACTCTGCTATAATGCGGGTGGTGACACGGCCTTCTTGATCCTATAGAAACTGTGTTGCAACAACCGTGTACGAAATGTCATGGTCGCAAGATCAATTAAAATCTTTCAGCCAAATCATTAAGACAAAACAATTTGGCTGAAAAATATTACTTAATCCTGCGACCAAGGCATTTTGTACGCGGTTCTTGCAACACAGTTTCTAGCTATATTTCCATATATTTTGGACCGTAGATCTTTACCGTTTCAATGCATTCCATACAAACCCGATTATTTTTCGATTTGTTTAAGACAAAAAAATGATCGGGTTTGTTTGGAAATACAATAAAACACTAAAAAAACTGGCGGGAAGAGTACGCGATTCCTGAAGTGACGTCACAGACTGTTCTAGACCCAGGGCTTAGCAACTCCCGGTCATCGTCGCTGGGCGTGGCCGACGCGGGAACTTTAAAGCTCGATTTAGTGGCGAAAATATAACGTAATCGAAAAATTATTTTTAGAATACTACGCATTCTAGAGATATCAAAATTGAAAAAAAAAAAATTACGCTTTAATTTCTTGTTTCAGGTTTGCTCAGTCTTCCTCTGTTACAACTCATATGCGCACGCACACTGGTCAGCGGCCTCACGTCTGTAAACATTGCTCTAAGGTAGGCAGTATGTACAACACTCAGGCTAGAGCTACTTTAAATAAAATATCAGAAATATCAATTAGACATGTACACTACTAGATAATACCGTTATAAAAATATTGTTGAGAAAAAACACTTTGTACCGGTGCGAAATTAAAATTGGCTTGGAAAATGTTTATGTGGCAAGTCATCATTAAAGTACGCGTCCTTTTGCTTCGAACTTCTAGACTCTTTATTCAATAGAGTTTCTCATTAATATATAACAATTACCATTGTCATCATATACTAGAAAATTTCAAATGAGAGCAAATCCACACAATATTTGCTCCCGCTATCGATGGATCCTTGAGCTGGACTAGGTCGACAATAAATGTTACAGAAACAAAATTGAAAAAGAAAAGTGAACACGACATTTCAGCTAAAAATTTAAAATACTTTGCTTCAACCATCAACGGTTGAACCCGAACGCCAATTTGCAATATTTCTATTTTATCTGAAGAAGACCAGGCCAGTTAAGATATAGCATTTTATATCATCATAATTGTCATAATTATCATTATCACCATCATCATCATCACCATCATCATCATCATCATCATCATTAACATCATCATCATCATCACCCCCATAATAATCATCATCATCACCACCATCATCATCATCATCATTAACATCATCATCACTCCCATCATCATTCCCATCATCATCATTAACATCATCATCATTAACATCATCATCATTAACATCATCATCATCATCATCGACAACATGAGTAATTGCGGTTGAATATAATAAACTTTAAACTTGTCTTTCTTCCTTGTCTCAGGGGTTTGCCGATAGCTCCACGCTCACCAAGCACATCCGCACTCACACGGGAGAGAAGCCTTACGAGTGCCGCCTCTGCCATATGCGCTTCTCTCAGTCTGGGAACCTAAACCGCCACATGCGTATGCACAACAAGAAGTCTCATTAACTTATCATGCAGTTAATGTTTAACCGAACATGAAGTCTGGAAAGTTTTGGCCCCACTTTGCTCGTTGGAAACAAAGCGTACGTGAATTTTGTGTTTAAAAGTTTGAATGATGGATGGTAGGAGGTCAATAGAAGAATTTCTGTCCGACTTCTCTCCGATATCGACCGTGATCTTTTACAATTTTACGATTATTTGCGTAACTTGCGCCAAAACGTTCCAGATATGTTCGGTTAAACTTTAAGTTTGGTTGTCAAAACTTTGAACTTTGATTGGTCGGCAGAACATGTTTCTGTCACGCGCATTCACGGAGAGATGCAATCGACACTATTTATTATTATTATTGTTATTATTGCAGTAGTGTACTTCTAGATGCTAAGTTTACAAAAGTACATAGGGCGTAATAACGTAAACCATGTTCCTTTAAGGATTATAACTTTCTTTTATATACTAAGTGCAAAATAGTGAAAACCTAACATTTAACATTAATTAAAACCGGCTCGTATGCCTAAAAAAACTAATTTGGAAACGAAGTGCTAGCATAAGCTAGAAAGACTGGCAACTGGTTACTATCGATTTCACTAACTATTTATAGTCCATCTTAAAGTCAATTAGGTAGCAACCTTGAATGTCCGAGCGATGTGGAGCGTACTTGAAATGACCGATCTCTGCATTAGCCTTAAGATTTCTCTACACCTAGAATCTACGAGCATTCTGAGCGATCTTTCCATGTCCACAATGATCACATTGTATTGGTTGATCTTATGACCCTTGTACTGTGCTTTCAGCTCCCATCGAAGCGGTCCATACTTGAGTGTTTTCTCTTCATCTTTCTTGCCACGATTCTCGACCCACGGGCAGCTCATTTTGATGGTTTACTATCCTCGCATCGACCCGGTTTGCCCTCACCTCGTTATGCTCTGCATAGACGGGAATGTCCCAAAACGCTTGCACATCTTGAGATTCATACAGTGGCTTGGGTTGTATCTTGGAGTACCACGGGGGGACCTCGTCAACCAGCTTAAAATCTCGTAAAAGCTCAAAGTACAACACCTTTAAGGCCACATTATGCCTCTCAAGGTATTTACTTTGAGCCAGCGCTCAAAAGCTTGCGATCACGTGTGCCATACTCTCTGTCCTTTTCCCACACAACCTGCAAGTGGCGTCATTTGCAGGGGTGGTACCAGTCTTATGACATGAATATACCTTAATTGGTAGCATCTGCTCATATAGCTCCATCATACCCGCGATCGTATGAGTCGTTGCACGTTTCCAGATCGTCATCCACGCAAAACATTCGTGTCAACTCAAGTCTTCATCATCCCATCTGGAAGTTAGAATATTTCCTTGCCACCTCTCTCCTCGGGTTTTTTTCGGTGTACTGACCTCTAATTCTCTGCTTTAACTTATCCTTGATCTTCTCCATCGACACTTCTTTGCATTCCTCATCATAAAACTTCGGGTTGGGGTACAAGAGATTCAGACAGACACCCAACTCTTCACCGCATTCGTTAGGTCCCAGGCCTCTTCCGATGGACGGTGAACGCGTTCACTAAATGCAATTTCTACTTCCGCAAGCCTCACAGCGTTCTCGTCTTCAGACCCACTCTCTTCCCATAATGCTCTCCAAAACCCGTCAGCTTCATTAATGTCACTGAACACGCCCTTATTCACTCTATCCTGGTCTTCACAGTCCATCTTGTACTTTAGTCGAGCATTGTCTGGGTCTTCCGCGACAATCTTTGTAATGGTCGATCGTAAATACACGACCAGGGTCTTCTCCTCTTGCCTTTTCCTTCTACCAAAACTAGCCTTTAATTTTCGAAGCACCGACTTCCGCCTCTCGATATAGCTCACAAGGGATGATGCTGACAACAAGCCACACCCTTTTTGCAAAAAAGTGCGGTTTTTCTTCCCCTTTTTGGTAAACTTCCGGTTTTCTTTTTGGCAAACTTCCGGTTTTCTCTCCAGCTCTCCTGCTTTTTTTTCTCCCATCTCTAACACTCTCCAAATAAACTCTTTTCCAATTCTCACTATACGGAGTTTCCTTTGTCGCTTTGTTCTTTGGCTCCTTTTTCCATCCTTTCAACATGCACGAGAAATGCCGTTACGACAGATTATTATTATTATTATTATTATAATTATTATTATTATTATTGTTATTATTATTATTGTTGTTATTATTATTATTGTTGTTATTATTATCATTATTTTTATTATTATTATTATTATTATTATTATTATCATTATCATTATTGTTGCTGTTGTTGTTACTGTTACAGTTACTAATAAATTTCGTGTTAGTATTAGTGTTAGTGCTGTTGTTGCTATTATTGTTATTATCATGATTAATTATTATTATCAATATTATTACTATTATTATCATCATTATCATTATCATCATCATTAGGTATAGTAGACCAGCCAACCAGAACACGTCATTCACGTCATCTGCATGTAAATAATTTAAACTAGTATCCGCAAAAACTAAGCTTCTATAACAAAACCTCTTCTTATACCGTTTGTGGGCTTTGCCCGGCTCGCGTGGATTCTCCTAGTAACGGCTCCTGATATAAAGTTTAAAAGGCTTCCAAGTTAAAGCATTGTAAAGATATTGTGGATTTTCTGAGAATAAAATTTAGATGTTGAGAAATCAAGGCTTAAGAATATTGTTTTTAGATTCGCCACTTCATTGGTTAATCTAGGGAAAATAAACGCCAGGGGCGTGTATTTTAAGGGGCGTTAATAGGTTGTAGTAACTTATATCAACCACGTTTTTGTGAGAAATTGCGCTTTAGATTTAATTCTAACCTCTTGTAAAAAGAGGTCCGAAAATAAACAGCTGCTGTGCTTACAATAAACTACAAGGTGCCGCCACGTTGGTGCATCTTAGTGGCACACTAACATGATGGCCAAATCAGAAACGGTTTTGCAAAAGCAAACAATTGCCTCTGAAGAATATTGGCAAAAAAATGGTCATAATTCCGCCTAATTAAAAATTTATATATAGAATCGTAAGCTAAACTAAACGTTTTCAATCATAAAGATCATCTTCAGGGTTGAAACTGTTACCTCAGTTTGGTATATGATTGAAACATTATGTCCCAGCTGAGACAAGGTTCAGGAGCATGGTATATGATTGAAACATTATGTCCCAGCTGAGACAAGGTTCAGGGGCATGGTATATAATTGAAACATTATGTCCCCACTGAGACAAGGTTCAGCAGCGTGGTATATGATTGAAACATTATGTCGTAGCTGAGACAAGGTTCAGGAGCATGGTATATGATTGAAACATTATGTCCCAGCTGAGACAAGGTTCAGCAGCGTGGTATATGATTGAAACATTACGTCCCAGCTGAGACAAGGTTCAGGAGCATGAAATATGATTGAAACATTTCAAATCTGTCTTTAGTCGCTATTCCCACACTTTCCTCCTCTTCTCACTCAATTCCTTTTTTTTTTTGTTTTATATACTAATGAAGCAAAAAGGAAACAACAAATAATTGACGTCAGGAAAGAAACGACGCGTGTTTTTAGATAAGTCCACTTATTTTTGTTTACCGAGCAAAAATATATATATATAGGGTTGGCTGGTCGGGCATGAAAAGTAAAAATATCGGCTTTTTTGTCTTTTTCGTGCATAATATTTACAATATGTCGCCGGCTTTTTTAACGTACAGTGTTTTCTAATATTATAAACAGTTTACATTTTGATTTTACATTGCATTGCTTACATCTTCTTCCATGATGGTAGTAACACGTCCACTTCCACTATCGCAGCGTTGCGAGATTATAGGGCGCGATGATACTGATGTATTCTGTTGGACATGTTGTGGACAAAATTATGATTTACTGTAGCCATAAATAAACTCAACTTGTATCAGCATGTTACTTACACACATCAACAACTGCTTCTACTTTTTTTCAAATTTCAAAAATTTTGGGTTGCTCGGACTGCTATAAACGTAAAATATATTAGGATGGCCTAAGTGAAAAAACAAAGGTACTGCATTACTAAAATAAATAAGTCAACATATCAATAACATCCTAAAAAATAGATTTACGTGTCCAGAACCGAAGCTAGTGGGCGAATGTTTTCGGATTCAATCTTAACAGCGAAAGCAATTTTAGACCTTAATGTTGTTTATATGCAACATCTGTGTTTTTAATGTAAAGTTAGTCTTTTTTCTCAGACACATGGCGAGTCTTCTGACCTGCGTATACATGAATACACTTATGAGTAAATCTATACATATATTAAAGTGGTTTCTATACATATCAGTACCATTTCGGCAATAATTAGTATTACTATTTCTATAATTAAAAAAATTGAAAAAAGGTTCGCAAAAATATCCGAGAAGGTAGGCAAATTGCTTTGTAATAATATATATGATAATATCAATGCGTTTTTTAGAGTTTAAAGTAATCCTTTCAGCAATTTGGATTTTAGTTGTTGCAATTTCTGAAATTAAAAATGTATATTCGGGTGTAGTTGTTATTTGATATTTATCATCTTCTTATCAGAACTATACAAACAAAATTTTGCCCATTCCCATTTTTATTTACTTCGAGCTTAAAAATAATTTCTTTAAAAAGTACTGTTAGTTTAGATATTTAAATAAACAGCAAACTCGCGAGGCGCAAAGAAAACCCTTTGAAGTCAAAGGGTTTTATTAATCGGTCAGATTTGATCTTAGCAACAGAAAAAGAAGAATGAGAGCGAACAAGAGAAATTTTGATTAATTGCCGCAGGATCATTTAATGTTTATTTCTAATCTCTTTTAAAGTAGCTCAGGTATCAGTGATTAAAATGTGAAAAGTTGTAGACTATACTGAAATCGCAAACAAAATGAAATTTTGTGCTAAAATAGTCCGCTAGCCCTCACAAACTACTTGAAATTCGTGTCGCGTATCAAGCATTGGAGTGAATTGTCCTGGATTCAATTTTTATTCTTTTTACATTTAAGTTAAATTTTGTGTAATTGATTTTTTCATTTATATTGCTAGAAAATGGTTTTAAAGTTTATAGCTCAAGAAAACGTCTTAAAACCGCTTTTCTTCACTCAAAACACGCAAGGTTTTGACTTTAAAATTGTCCCACAGAGCACGCGGTCAAATGACGTCGTTTATTTTCATGAACAGCACAATATCGGCAGGAGAGTTAAAACTTTGAAGCCTGGAGAAAAACTTTGTAAACCAGGAGCGAAAAACGGTCAAAGTCGTAAAATTACGAGTCAAATATTGCCAAAAGACGCTAACCAAATTCTCAACTCAGTCCCGGACATTTTTAAGGTGAAACTAAGCGTTCTTTTGGCCGCTATAATTATAGAAAAATCTGGTTTTTTTTCTTCATTCTTAAATTGATATTCTTCTTTATGCACACAATGAAAGTAATTAACTTAAAAAAATTGTGTCATATGCACTTTGTTCTTAATTCATTTCAATCCAGTTTCTTCAGACAGTTTAACACTGCCTCTAATATATTTTTCGTTGCAAGCCAGTTTTCCACCATAATTAAAATATGCCATCCCCATGCATGCACTCATTTTTGTGTTTGAACGACCCAAAATTTTTGAAATTTGCAACAACAAAAAATTGAAGCAGTTAATAATGTATGTAGATAACATGCGGAAGCGAACTGATTTTATTTTATTTTATGTCTTTAATTTTATGGCCCAAGTAAACCATAGTTTTTGCACGCAACAAGAAAACATCAATAAATTTATGATAAAGAAAAACACAATACCTTAAAATAAAACGTGAAGTATCGTAAATATTATGCATGCAAAAGACTAAATAACCGATTTTTTTACTTTATTTTTACCCGAGTGACTAACCCTATATATCTTTACTCGAAAACGACAGAAATAACATAGAAATAAATGGGAATCGACTTTCTTATTCTGTTTCAAGTAAAAATATCAATTTATGCTCCCCATCCATATATGTACAGTGACATCTATTATATTGGTAATTTATCTTTTATAGTCGCATACAAAGCTATAAATCACGAAACGACTTTGTCAGTTTTATTGAACTGTAAAATAGACGATTAATCAAAACGCGACATAACAAACAACTCTTAAGAGATGCTTAAACCGTTGGTCAAAATTTTTGTACGTTCTTTTTTCATTCTTTCTCTTTTGCAGTGTAGCCATACAGAGTAAAGATGTGCGAGTCTAACTCTTGTTTTTGTTTATATTTGTATTTATTAGATTCCATATTTCGGGATAGATTATTACTTTCCTGACGTCAAACGATCGAGAAGATGCAAATTGCCGTAATAAACATGTTGTGATGGTTTTTTGTGGAAACTTTTGTCAGCAGTTTTTCTATCTCGCTTTCAAGAATAACTTAATTTAAAAATCCCCTTTACGAAGGAATCGATAATTGTTACATCTTGATGTTTTCTAAAATTACACTTCAATTCGATTTAAAAAAAAATTGAAACTGATACTCGGAAAATTTTGGTAAAATTTTAATCTCTCTGTCTCTCTCCAGTACTTTCCGCGGTTGGCTGAGGTGACGTCACAACTCATACCACATTCACTATCAACATAAGTAAGGGCTGACCAAATTTGGGTAGCGTCTCACAGCAGACGCATACTGAGCCCGAATCAACGTGTTATATCCTTGTGCTATTTATATATATTCTCAAAACAACAGCTGTCTCAATTATTTATGAAAACAACTTGTGGAAAGTAGGAAATGATCTCAATCTCGAGACTATAAAATAACGCCGTTTCTTAACTCAGTGAGTTTCAACTAAAAAAATTTTACAGGTACGTCTAGCAATACGCGTTGAAAATGGAGTTTATAAATGTACTAGATGATACACCGACGGGACAGCAGCTTCAGCGTAGAAACACAATTTGTTCAAGTTCTCTACCTCGCATGAATTCACAGGTTCTAACGTCGCAAATTCTCGACGACTTTGCCCGAGCTGGCGAGAAAGAAGCCGTTTGGAAACGACAGTATGAACAAGCTTATCGCAATTTATATGGTACGAATATTCCGAAAAACACATGTTTTACAAATATTGACGGAGATGCAACCTCGAAATATCTTAGCGTGGACTGCCGTGTGAGAGCTTCATCTTTTTAAATTGAAATAATTGAGCAGCATTTTATTGAAATATTAGCTGCTTTCAATGCTGGCGTTAAAATTATTCAACAGAAGGTCAAGGAGCTGAGTGATCGAAAGCAACGTCGAAGTCATCAAAGGAAGAAAGGATGTTGGTCTCTTTGCTATAACAATTCATTCGCACGAGGTCTCACCAACTGAAGGAGATAACAATATGCGTACACTTGCACATGTTTGAGAAAAATGATTTTAACAATTACTTGATTTCTTCGTCTACGAAAGTGACTCAAATACTTGAAGCAAGTAAAAGGGTAGTGGAACAGTAATATAAAATATTTTCACCGTGTTTTTTAATCGAGTCCAACTTTTAGTAATAAACGAAAAGCAACAAACAAAGCAAAACTTCTCTTGGAACGAATCATAAACAATAAACTATTTTCTAAAACCTTCAAGGTTACATCCGCTTTATTAGCATTTCTGTTATAAGATTGAAAACTTCGAGTTGTCAGCACGACGAGTCTTATAAAAGTTTTAAATAGATGACGGCGGAAAATTAAGAAAGTCCAAATTGCGGCGGTTCACTAGAGCTTAACTGATAAGCAACAGTATCAGTAATGATGCAAGTATTAAAATTATTGTTGTAGCTTTGCCAATCCACTGTATTTTATCGAAATGAGGCAAACTGTATGAAAAATTAGCGGTCTACAACAGTGTTGACACAATATGAAGCGTGACTGACAGCCGATAATAAAAAGACTGCAAACGACATTCTTTTGCTTTCGCTTTCAAAATACTGATCAACAGAAACCAAAGTTTCCAGCTAAGAGCTTTTAATGAATTATGTATAGATTCAAACTATCTAAGGTTTTGTTATTATTAGTTGTAAATACCGTTTGGCGAAACTAGAAATATAAATTTTAAGTTGGAATTATAATATCAATATGTCTGTAACATCGGTGTGATTCAGAAGACGTGAATTCGTGTCTCCATAAAACTCCGAAATTCCACAACAGAAAACTGTCGAAACTCCTTTCAGAAAATGATTATTAATTTTCTTTTCAATTTAAAATGTGAAGTTGTTTAATATCGATCAAAAACAGCTTGTGTTCAATTCTTTCAACTTTAAAACGATGCTGTCAAATGTTAACCGTTCGGATTATTTTAGATTCAGAAGTGCTTTTTCCTATATCAAATTGTTTTGTTAATAGACTTTCGCTTCAATGCACGTACCCCACGTAAAGTTAAAAATAGTCTCTCAATCTCATTGAGTTTATAATTATTTCACTTCCAAAACAGGTCAATGCTTAACTTTCGGATTGTTGTGGTAGCTGAAAGTGAAAACAAAATGATTCACGCTTCCTGGGAGACCAAACTCGTTTTGGGCATTTAGATCCAAATCACTCTCGTTAATCGAATGCTAGTCAAAAGCAAAAACTGCACGGAACCTCACAGTTTAGATGAGATGAATGTTATATATAACAACGTTAATGGTTCAACAAAGTTAAACTCTAAAATATACAATTCGCAGCTGTTTTCACAGCGTGGCTTTTGACAAAACTTTTTGTTTGCTTGTCAGTTCCGCTAAACAATGATGCCAGCTTGAAAGCATGAAGAGACTAAATGAAGTTTTTAATTTGCCTTGTAAATTTTCAAATTTCTGTCATTCATGTATGACATGTTATATGTGAATGCCATGTGACCTGGGAATAAGATATGAATCGGAGTCGAAATGTTTCACCAAAGGCCCTAAAAAGTTCCATTCCAAAGCCCCTAGTCCCCCTTAATGAGTTTATCACGGTTTGGTCCCCCCACAAAAACACTTAAATAATTCGAGCTTTTTTCACAAAATGTTGTGCAAAGTTAGTATTTTTGGATGGTAAACTGAAAATAAGGGTTGCTAATATAGAGATCTATTTTAGATCATCAGAAAGCGAATGAAAAAGAAGACTTTATGTAACACGACCAAATTAAACGGCACAAAAGAGCAAGTATTATCACGTACATTAATTGATTTTGGTTCGGTGTTGATGCGATGTATAAGTCGCCACCTTGCTTTATAGGCCGTGCTACCGCCGCGCTAAATCAAATTGAGTTCAGTGCGAAGATAGAGTGATGCATAACTAGGCTTTAAATGTGTTTTAATCAATTAAAAATGACTAAAAATACTACACTATTTCTCTTTCGTTCTTTCGCCTGCAATGTTTCTTTATCTTGCAACACGCACCTACGCGAACAATTTTTTTTTTTTTTTGCATTTTGGACTTACTTCAGCCCCCTTGATTTTGAGAAGTTTGAAATCATACCATTTTTTATACATGCACTTCTGGTTTTACTGCTTCAACAAAATGATGACCTGTTTTGAAACTGTTATTTGAGAATTTTTGAAGAATTATATAAGGTTTAAATTGCTCGGGGAAAAAAGTACGGTTCTTACAAAAAAAAGTGGTATATGCTGATTACGCGGCTTGCGGTATATTTTTGAAGCACGAGTCAAATGCTCTTCGCGTCCTTTATAATTTAAACCATTCGTCGAATTGGATATTGACACTCGTAGATGCGTGTGGCAAGATAAAGAAACATTACAAAAAGATATAGTTTTGTTCCTCGAATGATATAACCATATCCGCTAGCAGATTTGTACAATAGTGTACAATAAAACAGAAACATTAATTATTTGGACATTTCAGCCCCGCTATTGGCTGCTGTTGTTTTATTCGTCAGCCGGTAGTTTGTTTCTTTTTGCTGTTTTGTTTTCATTTTTTTTCTCGATTCCATTAAAATTTGTGTGAAACCGTCATTTGCCGTTTTTACGCCGGTTCAACCTCCAGAATTAGAAGTAATGTTTATGAGAAGGAGCAGGCTGCTGGGTTGAACCTCCTATCCGGGGTAGATTTGAACCTCTACATGTAAACAGCAACAAGACTTGGTATGGCGAGCGGTTCATCCGCTTTCTAGATTGAACAGGGCTGGAGGCTCAACCTCGCTCATGTAAACAGCAACAAGACTTGGTATGGCGAGCGGTTCATCCGCTTTCTAGATTGAACAGGGCTGGAGACTTAACCACGCTCATGTAAACAGCAACAAGACTTGGTATGGCGAGCGGTTCCAACAAGACTTGGTGTGGCGAGCGGTTCATCCGCTTTTTAGATTGAACAGGGCTGGAGATTTAACCTCGCTCATGTAAACATGTTCAGGCTCTATATTGCAGTATTTATGCCTTGCCTTTTATTTTAAAATGATAAAAAAAAAAACATAGAACACGCTTAACATATTACAACGTAAAAGTTCTGACGCTGTCATTTACTTAGCAAATCTTTTTTTGGAGCTAGCTTACATATCTTAAACTAAACAGGAGTAATAATTGAAAAAGTGAAAAGTGGGCGTTTTGTAACAGTTTTACCCAGATTTTAATGAACTCCATGCATTCTACATTCGATTATAAAAATGTTTCTTCCAATAAATGATTGATGCAAATTCATCAACCGTACTGGTAACTTCCTGTGTAATCATACACCACCAATCAAAAGTGATAAAAATGTCTTATGTAGCTATCCTTTTCGTCGTAGCCACCTGTTCAAGTTACTTTCCTGTATCGCCAAAATTTCTAATTGTATGACCGCGTCATTTTTCTCGCTCTGACTAAAGCCTCGTGCAACACGTTAGCAAATTCAGTTACTTCATAGCTCAATTTGAAAATGTATTTTTGTTTTTACTGATGTATTCAACTGTCATCAATTTCTACATCTTTTTTACAAAATCTTGTTTTGAGCATATGGCCAATTTGATATTGCAACTCAAGTGAACGCAATAAGCTTATTCAAAGCATTGCCATTTCGTTAAATTTTCAAATGTTCTACACGCTTTTTTCCACCCTCAATTTGTTCTTAATTTGTTCTTATTTCTTTGAGCGGTTTTTATTGAAGAAAAAACAAAATAAAACAAGATATTGGAAAATGAAACTCCTTGCGACACACATGTATTGTACGGCTGAATTTAGAGGCGAACTACCTTTATTGTTTGTTGAGCAGTCTTCACAATGAATCTTTTTATGTTTTATGCTGCACGTATCGCTCGGTTTTAGTCAATTTTCTACCACAAAATTTTTTCTAGTTATCAAGCCTCAGCCTGAGCTTGTTCTTCAATTTTGGCAAATTTGAGCCTCGTTGTTCTTATAAAGTTATTCTTATAAAAAAATGCGTGTATATCACTAAAAAATGGAATATTGCTTGTGGGCGACAAAATCTGCACTCTGCCTTTTTTTGTGTTTTGCGGGCG
>JAOCPT020474632.1:0-12898 GCA_026546935.2 Palythoa grandiflora | reverse complement strand
GTGCTTGGCCTTTTGAATAGACCTTTTCACGCTTCCGCCATTTGTAAATAGTATTATTTATTTATCACATGATAGAAGTGTGTAAATATTCCAAAATATTGTAATATAGTGTTAGTAGTTAGCTAGGCTAAAGCTAAATCCTTTTACGAGCATAACAGGCCCATTGGAGCCGGTGCTTATATACGGTTTCTGTAGTGTTAAGCGGATAAGAGTCATTGACTCCCATCGGACGGGACACCAATCCATCGCAGGTTAGCCCCAAGCAGAAGCTGGTGCTCATTTCACCGACCTCGGGAGGATGGAAAGATGAGTTAACGTTGGCGGAAAAAAAGGTCACACAAATGTTCAAAACTTGGCTGAGCCGGGATTTGTACCCGGGACCTTGTGGTTCAAAGGCAGAGATCTTACTACTACGCCAACCACGTCGCCGTTTGTGTTAGCAGTATTAGTATATTATTTTCTGGGCTATATTTATTTTTTGCAATTTCTCTGTCTAGAGTCTAACACAAAAATCTAACGGTTTATTGGGAAACTAGGCATTTTTACACACACTCTATAGTAAATTAAACTCAACACACACGTAACACATTCATGCAAAATAAATATAGCTAAATTGAACAAAGTATGTAAAAAATAGGAAAAAATATAATTATGATGGTGGTTGATGATGATGATGATGATGGTTGATGATAATGATTGATGATAATGATAGTTGATGATGATGGTTGATGATGATGATGGTTGATGATGATGGTTGATGATGATGATGGTTGATGATGATGATGATGATGATGGTTGACGATGATGATGATGGTAGATGAAATGATGATTTTTGATGATGATGATGATTGTTGAAGATGATGATGGTTGATGATGATGACGGTTGATGATGATGATGGTTGATGAGATGATGATTTTCGATGATGATGATGGTTGATGATGATGATGATGATGATTGATGATAATGATAGTTGATGATGATGGTTGCTGATGATGATGGTTGATGATGATGATGGTTGATGATGATGATGGTTGATGAGATGATGATTTTTGATGATGATGATGGTTGTTGAAGATGATGATGGTTGATGATGATAATGATGATGATGATGATAATGGTCGATGATGATGGTTGAGAAAAAACTGAAACTGAGACAAGGCTGGAAGGGCAGACCATTTCAATGTGGAATTGCATAGCTTCCTTGTCAGCCCATTTTTTTTTTATCATAATCCAAACCTTCCTAGGAGGTAATCCTCGTAATAAAAAAACAATGAATTTTCGACACAAAACAGAATTTCTTCAAATTTTGTGTACTAAAAACAAACTATATAATGAATAAAATTGGTAATATCTTCACTTGCATCGCCTTATTCTAAATTTAATTTTTTCTGAGCATATCGATTTTTTCTGAGCATATCGTATATATTATTGCCATTGTCATCATCATCACCGTCATCATCACCACCGTCACCATTACACTCATAAAAAAATGGAACATTACTGACGCAATTTATGCGAAGATAAGTCAACGATTTTCTTACCAGACGAAAAGAGCGGAACACACTGGCACCAAAGGCTGAATCTCGCCACTTCCCAAGCTCCAGTACTGTGTCAATAACGCTTACAATGACAACAACGCCATCAAATATATTCCAGCTACTTTTCACGTACAACTTTGGTCCCAGGGCTATAAGCTTGCAAATCATTTCCACGACGAAAAGGGCCGTGAAGACCTATAGTTGGATCAATATCAAGAATCATAAAACTACGCATGATGGGCGGGTTGAATGCCTAAAGAGTGGGCTCAAAGTTCATATATGTGCGCTTTTCGTGAAAAAAGTAGCACCAAAAGAATAACGAACACTTAAATAAACCATGGCACTCGACTTGCATGTATCTCATTACAAATTGTGCAATCTTTTACGTTTCTAAACAGTCCTTTAAGAAATTAAACGCAGGATTAACGACTCCTTTCTACAGACGATGCTATAAAAGCGGAAGGTATAAAATTTGATTTTTTGTCACAAAACTTAATCTGTAGTTTGATCTTCTGAGAAGCATTCGGTTACGGTACAAGCAATTTACATAATTATCCTTTCTTTGCGTGTTGCATGCAGGTTCAAACACAACAACCGCCTATTCTAGTTACCACTGAATTTTAAACATCTCGCTTTTCTTTATAACAGCAGTCAATTCACAAAAAACACTAATTCGCTTGTTTTCGAAGATAGGAAGAAATCTCTATCCGGGATTAACGTGATGCAAGTAACTTTTGCTCTCGTAAGCCTGGTTTCAAATCGCCGATCATACATAGGTCGAGTGATTATGCATGATGTTAGCTTTTAATTCGGTTTGACATGGCAGGAAGGGTATGTCCATTTTAAGGTAAGTCGGCCATAAAAAACGATCTTAACATTGACTTGGTTGGGAGGGAAAGTCAACTGCAACAAGTTTCTTCATATATACTCTCCTCAATATTGCATTATCGGCTGGGTGGCTAACCTTCTTAGCAGGGACGTTTTTCCATATGAACTCTATCTAAAGTTAACTCGTCTGAGAGGGTAACATTCTTAGCAGGGAGAACGTTTTTCCATTTAAACTCTCCCTAATATTGAATCCACTGGCCTGGGTGGCTTACTTTTTTAGCAAGGAAAATGTTTTTCCATATAAACTCTATCTGAACTCTCCCTCAAGTTAACTCGCCTGAAAGGGTAACCTTCTTAACAGGGACGTTTTTCCGTATAAATTTTTTTCTAAAATTAGCTTGCCTGAAAAGGTAGCTATTTAGCAGGGACAACAATTTTCCATATAAACTCTCGCTAAAGTTAACTTGTTGTTAGCAGGAACAACGTTTTTCCAGATAAACTGTTCCTAAAGTTAACTTGCCTGAGATGGTAACCCTCTTAGCACGGTCAACAATTTTCTATATAAAGTGTCCCTCAAGTTAACTCGACTGACAAGGTAACTTTGTTAGCAGGAACCTTTTTCCATATAAACTGTTCCTAAAGTTAACTTGCCTGTGAGGATAACGCTCTTAGCAGGGACAACGTTTTCCGTAGGAGTTATTTTTAAAGTTGACTTGCCTGGCTGGATAACTTTTTTAGGAAGGACAACAGGATAAGCTCTCAATAAAATTGAATTAGTAGGAAGGGTGGGGGTTGGAGGGGGGAGGGTTATCCTCTTCGCTGTGAAAACGTTTATGTACATAAAGGGTCAACATGATATAATCGTGAAAATACCAATGCATCTCTTCTTACCAGATTTGAAATATCCAAGATTTTGGCTAACGAGCTGTCAATGCCGTGATGATATAAAGCAAGGACAACGGTATTTAAGAGAATCAAAGCCATTATGAGGTATTCAAAGAAAGCGTGGGTCACACATTTTAGCATCATATGCCTTACGTAGCCCCAGCACGAGTCATTTTCTGCAGAGGTTTCACGTTTTCTTTGTTCCGCAGCTTCTTTGAATGTTTTTACAAAAACCCAACTTTTCCTCAATCTTTTCACATCATCAATTTGCCCACATCGCTCAGGTTTAGTTAAAAGCCCCTCTGTTCTAGGATCTTTGTCCAGAAAGTGTAGTTGGCATAGAGTTTCTTCGTTTACATCGTAAGATTGACCAGCCCTCCTAAGATGACAACGCTCTTTTTCCTAGAAAAAAGATTAACGCAAACTATTAACATGGCTGCATGAGATCGGAGGGCGGCAAAAGGGTTTGCAAAGTTATGCACATTTTTTTCGTTAGCAAGAAACGGTTCAATGTTGCATGTCTAAAAAGGTTCCACAAGCCAAATAACCTACACACTTACCTCAGTTTTTCCCTCTTTGTTTTCCTTGGTATATGCGATTGAAACCACAGCTAGCACCAAATTGTACAAGAAAAACGATCCAAAGAAGACTGCTAGGATATAGTATGCTGCGTATGGTGTTCCTGCTGCTCGTAGTACCTTCAAACGACAGCAATAAGCGTTATTAAATTAGGGCTAAAGTATACTCTTTAAACGGGAATCTCAAAGAATTCCGGTTATTTATCTTCTTTAGTCATTGTAAACGAATGTGTTCTAAGTAAAAAAATCTGCAGGTAGCAGGAGTAAAGAAAAATCGCGATCAAAAATACTTTGTGAGATGTTTTTGGAAGGATACGAAATAAGGTAGCTTAAGCAAACCATGACGACGACGGCAACAAGAACGTCACTGAGCAAAAGGTTTAATGAGCGAAACAATAGCTGTGCACGTGCGGTATAAATCTTAGTACATTTCTTTGCTGTCCTCTGCAAAACAACAACGTGAAATGACCAAGTTCTGCGTCGTCTACGGAATGTGAACGATGACGGCTAATTTTGGCGTATTTCCATTTGGAATTGAACGCTGTCGTTGCATACTTTAGACACGTTTTTAGAGCCATTGGTGAATCGAACAAATCTAGACAGTCGCAAATTTTTCTTGTAAAATATAAATTCATTTTTTACAAGGCGTCGTCCTTGGCGTCGTAGTTGCTTAAGCTGGGATGACGATGGCAACGCTAGCGACTGCGTGGGAGAACAAGAGTATATACAATAACGGTATGTTGGAATGCATCGAGCTGAGCATCTAAAAACAGCACCTGAAAAGACCTTTATCGGACTTCTTGGAACAACAAGAACCTTATTACCAAAAATTTAGTCTGCATTTGTTTACCTTCAAGGAGAATAATTTAATTGTTTTCTGTTTACTTAGCCGCGACGTAGAAAAAACAAACACTATTGAGCTACAGATGAAAGTAAAGAGTAAAACAGAAATGTATTCTTTTTAGCCGTCGTCGTTGTCGTCATCGTTGCTTAAGATCCCTATCAGCCGGTGTCCGTTGCGCGATTACGCAGAGAGAGGACAACCGGAGATTAAGCCACAGAGTCAGAGTCATCTAAAATGATGGCTAAATTTGTACGTTCCATGCGATTCTGTTAACTTGTTTTTGTTTGACACAGTGTCTTGTTTAATTGCAAACTGGTGGCTTTCACGTGACGTCACTGTTTTATCCAACAACTGTGTGCGTTGCTATTGTGCCTCTCTGAAGTGTGAAATCAATGTTAACAGAGACAATTTCTGTATTGTTTTCTTTTTCACTTTCCGCTTTTAAGACTACAACCAATAACTACACAATGAACCATATTCAGCAGAATTATCAAAATACTTTCTCTTTGTTTACGATTGAGGGGCACGAAGATGGTGGATAGCAACAGTTGTCAATAGTGGTGTGACGTAGTGAAAGTCAAGTAAATTTATCTTTCTTTCACTTTCATTTTCATTTTCATTTACAGGGCTTAAAGTTCGTTGTTATTTCTAGCCGCACTTGAGCAACTAATTTTCAGTTTTTAGACGCCTAACCTAAACTTTAGGAGCACAGCTGAAAGAAGTATATCACCACACTTACAGACAATGTTTGTACTTCCAAAATACTCAAATGTACATAAATACACGAGACAAGATTATCAATCTTACAGCATTGCAGGCGAACAAAGTTCGTTAAAAACAACAGGAGAAAGAATAAAACAAGGAGTTTTATTATTTACACTTTGGGAAAAAAACGCTAGTGCTTCTCTAAGTTACTGAGAGTAACAAATTCCAGACAGTGGTTTTGTCTCTTGCGAGAACAGAGAACTGGAGACTTGTGATTTTTGTCACACAGCATCATTCATTTCTAGGCACAACTTTGCGACTAAGTTCAATTTTTTAGGGACAACTGTGCGATAAGTTCAATTTTTTAGGGACAACTGTGCGACTAAGTTCAATTTTTTAGGGACAACTGTGCGACTAAGTTCAATTTTTAAGGGACAACTGTGCGACTAAGTTCAATCTTTTAGGGACAACTGTGTGACTAAGTTCAATTTTCGAGGCGCATCCGCAAAAATTTAGTCGCAAATGCGACCAAATAGTCGCTAAACTTTGAGCTGTGATTTATATCATGGTGCTCACTGACTAATGATAACATCATTCCAGGAGTTTTCCAGGAGTTTTCATGGGTAGAAAATATATTTTTCCAGGATCCAATCACGCCACCAAAACAATCGTGCGGTTCTTCTATTTTCCAGTAGAAGTAAAACGGGACCAAAATGACCAAAATCCCCAGAAAACAAAAATTCCTTAAATTGAGTTTACACTGAAAAGATGCAAAAGGTACAATTGTGAGTCAGATGCTTGTACAGGTTTTGGTTTGTTTATAAAGCTGTTCAAAATATTTCCACAAATTCCAGGAGTACTCCAGGAGTACACGGAAATTATCTGTTTTTCCAGGAATTTTTCTGGGCCCTGGAAGAAATTGCAAAATTCCAGGAGTTTTCCAGGAGTTCCAGTAGTAGTGAGCACCATGCTATATTTACATGAAAAGAATGACGGGACATCAAATTATTTCAAACCTTGTTGTACTGATTTTCCCAGAAGTCCAAAGAGAGCAGCTGGAAAGCCATCAAAAACGCGCTTCCAATATTGTCAAAGTTTGTATATCCATAATCTGGATTACTCCCTACTTGTAAGCAGGTATAGTTAACAGGACATTTCCTTTTGATAATAATAAAAGTTATAGATCAGTGATTAATTATGATATTAGTCATAATTCCTACTTTTTTATTTACAGCGTATCCTTTATAAAATTGATGAAGTTTCCCCTTGACTTTTCAACTGAACAAATACCTTTTATCACTAATCTAATTTTAGAAAGGATAACTATAATGGCTCGAATTCAGTCACTAGGATAGACAGGTTCGCAGGGTAACCTTTCAATTAAAACTTGTCAGTACGGAACCAGCAGATCAGAACGGAAAAATTCCTTTTTCGATCAAAGTGAAAACATTTTTCTTTCTTTCTTGCAACCTTTAATGTATAACAATAAAAGAAATAGCCGTTTCCAAAGTCAGAGCAAAACGCTTGTGGGATGTGGCTTAGAAAGATAAACTCACAAGTTCAGCACATGCGTGACGATGGCTACATGTTACCGCTGGCACGCATGTACTGGCCCTGTGAGTTCTTCTTTCTAAGCCACATCCCACAAGCGTTATTCTTTCACTTTACATTATGTGCGCCGTCCTGACGAGACATAATCGGCCGAAACAGCTGTCTACGGCTGTTACACTCAGGCTCACTTTATTTAAGGGTAGATATAAGGCGTAATGCCCGCTACCCATACGGCCTTAGTACCAAATATTGTGGCTATATGAATTTCCAAAGTCAGATGAGGATTCATTAAAAACAGTTATAAGTATTTCCTTGTCATAAACTAAAATAATTCTCCCGAAATCTACCTGACGCTGTTGACACAGCGTCAACTGAATTGTTTTAAGAGGCTTTCAAATTTTGATTGTTAACATGAAATGAAGGAGAATCTTACACGATTAAAT
Organism: Palythoa grandiflora; assembly: GCA_026546935.2. NCBI lineage: Eukaryota > Metazoa > Cnidaria > Anthozoa > Zoantharia > Sphenopidae > Palythoa > Palythoa grandiflora. Next base: position 5,525 of record JAOCPT020474632.1, on the reverse strand, counting down.
ATTTAAGCGATGTATCACATGTTTGGTCAGCACAAAAATGCGCAAAGCTTCAAGTGAACCTAACTTGTTAAAAGTTATTTTTTTCCATTAGGAGCAGGCATAGCACAGTTGGTAAGTGCGCTGCCTTCTGTCCTGGAGGTTTCCATTTTGATTCTCAGCGACTCCAGCGTCCTATGAAGCCTGTAGCTTCACCTTATATACCCGTAACAGAGAGCACTGACAGAGAGAGGAAGAAAAGCGAGCATTGTCGGTGATGTGTTGAAGGTTTGATTCTATTTTCGTTTGAAAACCCATAAAAAGAACCAGCTCTATATGCTGCAGGTACAACTAACATTACATATAAAAAGCTTTACCTTTAACTATATATTAGGGTCATGATTAGTTTAGATAATGTTCACTGATTGCTACGCACGACACTTTCCAAATATAGAAATGGACCCCCTCAATATTTTAAACTAATACTTACCCTGTGAATGATTCATTTCCACACAGTAACGGTGCCTCATTTTTCATATACCAGTAACCTTTGATAAAAAAAGACTCTGTATTCGTTAAATTACTTTGAGCCACGTGCTTCCTTTAATAACTTAGACTTGAAGTCAATTATGAATACGTGAAACTTAAAAATTGGGAAGAAACTAAAATCTTTTTGTAACTTTTAGTTTTATAAAAACGTGATCATCTTGTCCCTTCGTTTTATACAACATAGACCTTGACTCAAATCCATAAGACAGAAAATTCAAAAGAAAATCTAAAAACCATGTTAAAGTGTCAATTATACTGTTCGTGCGGAACCCTCTGGGATGTTATTTGATGATTTATAAGTAATAGAAAAAATACGAGCGGGACAGCTTTATGGGTATTCAATAATGCGAACCGAAGGCAAACTGTTTTAAAGATCATAAAGGTCGGACGCGAATATTTGATCTTATTTATCAATCGTCTAGGTTAGTTCTATCATATTGTGCTAATATTTTTGAAATAAAAGTTGATCTGGCCGAGAAATTTCATTACATCCCAATAGGGAAGAGATACTTATGAAATTCAAAGATGCTCTTCAAGGTTATGATTTCTTTTGTTAACGTTTTATGATTTTTTTTATGAGCTTGATAAGACATTTTAAAGAAATATTGGCTAATTTAAAACCAATTTTAAGCCATTGTTGAGAAAAAAATTAGCCTTTTTAAGACATTTTAATGACTCGTGGGAGCAATGGAAAAAGAATCACGAAAATAGATTAGCACTTCAACATTACAAAGCCGTATTTGCTGAAACAGGCCATTTTACTGGACTTCTGTGTGCCACAGAACCTGTTGTTCTTTTATTAAGGGGGTAATCGTCAAAAGACAAAACAATTGGTTAATTTAAGGGCAAGCAAAGGTTCATGAAAATTTCACACAGATTTTTTGAGAAATATTTTGGAAAATGACGAGTGTTGCAATTTGTATTTTTTAAGGGAAAATAGAGTTTAGTTTTGGGTTTTTATAAAATTTGAATATTCATTTGAAGTTAATATTTGATGGAAGAACACCAAACTGTGGCCGCCTGTTAATCAAATCCGTACTTTTGCAGTACTTTCCCCCTCCCTGAAACTCACTGCTGTTCTTGGTGAAGTTCACTCCTTCTCTGGCTACAGCACTGGAGACACACTTGTTTCTCAGAACGCCGATAAATAGCTGCAACCCAATAAGTGCCATGACAGAGAGAAAGAAGAGAAAGAGGAACAACACATTACTCAGCATTTTCATGGATTGAAGAAGTGAGTTCACAGCAGTGCGAAGGCCTGAAAAGAAACATAAATGGAACGTCTAAACAAAACGCATAACATGCTTTATGCTAGTTTTATGCATAGGATTGTAAAAAAACAGTTCGAGCTGGTACATGCAAGAGAGTTAAATACGTAGCTTTTTAGTTATTTTCCCCTTTTTGGTTATTCTAACTTTATGGTTGGTGAACCATTGTACCTGGGTTATTCGTAATAGAGACCTCAAGCAGTGAGAACAGTGACGCCGACGACAAGTAAAAGAACAATAGTAAATGCAATTAGTTCATCGTCAGAGAGAAAAACTCTGATGTGTCTAAGAGGAAATAATAACAGTTCCAATAAATGCTGGAAAAAATCAGACGCCCCGAGCGGGAATCGAAACCACGACTCACCGATTTCATGACTGGTGCTCTACCACTGAGCTACCAAGGCAACTACGGTGGGATGGGCTGATTTTGAATATTGATTTCCAAGCGTTTGCTCCCAGACCTCTCGGACTGGGAATTACTTCTGTTGATCATCGGACCCGATGTAAATCTCTTACATGTAATATACATATCACAAATTTCGAACAACTAGTTCATCGTCAGAAAGAGTAAATACAATAATTGCATGTTAGAATGAATCGAGCTAAGCAACTCTACGAAGTTGTCGCTAAAAACACAACCTAAAAAGACCTTTTGCAGGAGTTATTGGGACAACGAAGACGTGAAAACAACAAATATTCTCAGCATTTCTTTGCCTTCTTGCAGTAACATTCAATCGTTTTCAGTTCATAAAGTTTAGCGAGGAGAAAGCAAAACTCTAATGACCCGCATAACGAAGTAAAGAGCAAATCAGAAATGTAATTTTTGTGAGCCGTCGTCGTTGGCGTTGTCGCCCTCGTTGCTTAAGGTTTGTAATATTGCAGTATTTACCTTTTATAGCTGATACTGTCCTTAATGCCCTCAACAATCTGAACGTTCGGATGCCAGACAAGTTTGCAACACTTGGGATAAGAGTGATGTAGCTACAAAAATAGCAGAATTTCAATAACTATGGGAAATCATATGAAAGCGAGTGCATATCGTGATTTATAGATGCGAGCCGAAGATGAGTGCGACTTGAGATCTTCAAAAGATCACGACTGACCATAAATCACAAAACGCACGAGCAAGTTCATATAATTTTTTGTTTAATATGTTCTCAGAAATTCAGCATCATAGTGGACGCTTCAAATAATATATATAGCAATATATTCTCGAGCTGTTCGCGATCATAGTGTTTTGTTGATTTTTTGTTGAGTCGCCAATTTTATTAAACTTCGGGATGGACAAAAGTGGTCTTTCAAAAAACCCCATTGATGGGGGTGAGTTAATCTATGCAAACTTGCTTTAAACTTATTTCCTATATCTCTTCTTCCTCTTTCTCGATTATTCTGTCATGAATGTCTGCCACAGTGGGAACATCACAGTGCTCTTTTAGTTGCCTTTATCATTAACTAAACATGTGGCCTTTACACCTTAATTATGGATGCCTTCTAACTGATCTCCAACAGGATAGAGTCCACTATGCCAAGGGCCAATCAGAAGCATTAGCATTACAATGAGATTCAATGCTCTGCTCCGACTACCATTTCAGAAAGACCAGTTTTATCCTTGCTGAAGTTGTCATGTTGACAAACTTTTAACCAGGTTTTTGAATTCTCGCATTTTGTTTTTTTGGCTCAAGCTAAATAACTGTTAGCCATTTTGTTTTTGTTTTCGAATTTGGCGCTTACTGCTGTTTCCATAGTAACTTTTGTATTCCGCTATATAACCTAAAATGCACTAAAAATCTATTTGTAAGTTCGCAGTTATCAAATCAGGCATAGGGTATTTCGCTGACAGTATAATAACGTTACTTAATACACTCAATATTCCTGTAGCTGCTTATCCTTCACTGTTTTACCGTCAATTTAGACGAAATCTTACAAAAATTCCCATGAGTTTCCATAGTCGTTTTAGTTATACTTGTCAAACCTTAAATATTACAACACAGCTATGTTTGGGTGACGACTGAAGATGGGATGCCTTTTTAGTCTGTCGGCCAATTATAATATAACGTTGATACAAATAATCAATAATAAGTAATAAGTAAAAAAAAAATAATAATAACGGCCATAATTCCGCCTAGTTTATTTTTTTTTTAATATTATAATAACTTTTTTACTTTTCCAGTCATCTAGCTGTATGACTAATAGCCACATTACCAAACAAGGAGACGGATCAGATCTCTGTCTAATCGCTTATTTTCGCGAGGAAGGAAAACCGGATTGCCAGGAGAAGTAAGATTAAGATCAGCCAAATCTCAGCCCACATGCAAAGCCCAGAATTAAAAACCGGGTGGGGGATAAAAACCGGGTATTAGATGTGGAAGGAACTGGTAATAATCACTTGGCTATCCTAAATTCCCGCTACAACAAAGAAAGTCATCAAATTTCATAACCAGTCAATTTTTCCCCAGTTTGTCCCGACTAACTCACCCTAGAATAACTACAGTAAAGTCCAGTCTGTTCCATGGATCTCTGAGGTATGCGTATTTGTGGAGTACAAACCCCATGGCAAGTATCTTCATTATCATCTCAGTTGTGTATATGGCATTAAACACGTATCTACAATACAAACAAACACAACAAATGATTTTGTTGATTATCAAGGAATCTAGAAAAACTTGCTTTAAGTAAACATGCAGTTTTTGGAAAAACTATTCAATGCGTCGTCGGGTAGATACAAACTTGAAGAGTGTTGATAAACGAGTTATCATCGTCGTAGGAATTTGGAAAAAGCTGACGTGCTCAAGAGAAACGTAAATCTAGAACAATGTGCGTTTGATTCAGCCAAGAGGTTAGATTGGACACGACAGGGCGAATGATAATATTCAACCAGTCATAGGCCACTCTGCACCATTTGGAGGAAAAAACTCAAGATATAAAAGTCTTAGCATGTATGGGAGATCAAGTGACTGACTAATAATCCGAGAAGGTGATGGGGCAGCCGTACAGAAAAGAAATTGTTTTATTCATAAACAGGGGAAGACAATGTGACGCAAGGGTGTATCTTCAATCTTCATCTAAATTTACCATCAGTGACAGCAAGTATATTATAATTCAATCAAGGTCTTTCATCATTTTACGTGGTGTTTTAAAATTATTTTACTCTAAGATTGTCCATGTATTTAAGTAACCGCTATCTACATCATCTTAATTATTTATATTACTTTAAACCAACCAATATTAGTATCCTTCACTTAGTTATTCGTCCTCGGATATTTCGTTACGTGTCTCGGATACTTACTCAGCAACTTCGGGTGGATTTTTGAGTGCTAGAAACACGCAATTGACAAGAATTGTCACAATAATAAACGGTTCAAAGTATCTGGGATATTTATTAAAGAAAAACATTTTAAAAAACTTTGTTATTAGTAATACTATCAGCACAAGCTGCAGTAGAAGCAACGCTACTAGTAAAGGTAAAAGTAATAGTAGTGGTAGTGGTAGTAGTAGTAGTAGTAGTAGTAGTAATAGTAGTAGTAGTAGTAGTATCGGTAGTAGTAGTAGTAGTAGTAATAGTACTACTAGTAGTAGTAGTAGTAGTAGTAGTAGTAGTAATAGTAGTAGTAAAAAGCTTTATTGGTATGAAATAAAACATTTCTTACATATTGCCAAAGCATTACTTTTGAAAACTACAAATTACAAATCAGTAATAAGTATTACATAAAACGTATTCTTGAACAAAATGAA
>JAOCPT020474546.1:0-12898 GCA_026546935.2 Palythoa grandiflora | reverse complement strand
CTGTTTATGAATTTAGGTTGAAAAAGTAGACCCTATCGGGCGGCACATACCCGTATAGTCAATATATGGCAGTACCTTTACCCCCCCCCGGGGGGGCCTTTTTATAAGCCATGTCGTGCTAACCAGGCCTTATAAGGCCAAAATAGCTGTCCACGGCTTCTAACACTTAGGCTCACTTTATTTATGGATATAATTAAGGGGTAATACCCGCTACCCACCCCATGTGGTTATAGTGCCCAATATAATAGCTGCAACTGGGTTACCAACTTGTGAGTTTGGTGTATATAGTTTATTTTTAATATTAAGCACAAATTCAAAAATCCACTACGTTGTAGAATAAAAATAAGAGCCCAGAACAAGCCAGGATTTGCAACCGTATAGACAGCTGTTTCGTCCTTCTTGAGACTCGTCAGTGTGGTGTATCAAAGAATAAAGCACCCATACGCAATGTTAGTGATTTATTCGTGCTCAAAATTAGTGACTTACTTCCAACTCATACGCACATCCGTTTACTGACAAGTCAAACTGCGGATTGACAAAAAAACAATCCTGCAGTACAACACATGACCAAACTATGTAGAAACTTTTTAGCAGAATTAGTTAGATCTGTATAACAGATCTGTGGTCGCAATACTGGAAAACCAAGTGAGGTAAATACAAAACAGTGTTTAAGACGACCAACTAAACTGCCGGTGTACTTGTATTTAAACAATTTGCCTGTATAATAAATAATGCGGAAGGTTGGGGGGACACGAGAAAAGCTGGTAAATCTCGAACCTTTTACAATTGAACATTTCGGGTTTCACAACATTCCAAGTGATTTATTATACCAACAATCCCAAGGAAAAGTATGTTGTATTATACTTTTATAAAATAATAATGTTTTTAACGCTTTCTACCTGTGGTTCACCGGCACAATAAACCATATTTATCTAACCAGTCTGAGAACACGTACTGCTTTGGCTATGTGTAAATTATTTCAATTACGCTGATGTTGCTTTACAAACAATAAAAAAATATTGTTTGATAAAATGAATATCCCTATGTATGCTTTCGTTGCATTATACGCCGATCTTTTTACAAACTTACAGTATATCATATAAGTTATTATCATACATAAGTTTACTAACAATCATTATACATTCTGCATTCTGATTGGCTACCTTCGTTCTATTGAACAATAAGAATACGAGCTCGAATTTCTGTCGGTTAATTTATCAACTGAGTGCGTGTATACTAGTTGTTTTAGTAGAAATCTCTTGAGAAGAAACGAATAAATAAATAAATAAATAAATAAATAAATAAATAAATAAATCAGTAATGTTTTAGTTTTGTCATTCAAACAATGAATGTTAATGATAGTTTTTGTGTGGTCGGCTATCGGTCTAATGAAACCTGTTAAATTAATGCTTCAAATTAATTTCTTTCTTATCCTTTAAAACTTTTTCACAACATTTTGTTGCAGTCTCTGTTGTATCAGGAAGCTTTAAATCGTCTTTAGATTGAAGCTACTGAAAATCGGGAAGTAACTAGACGCCATACTGGATTTTACAGACACACTGATATATAGTGGTACGGTAGCCAATCAGAATATAGCATTTGCGATAGATAGTGACTAGGTTTCTACTTTTTTGTGATAGCATACCCCTAAGAATCTACCTAAAATTTGCTATAGGTCGAGCTAATACCCTCTGCTTAATCTTTTATTGATTAGTAGAGCCTTCTTCCTTGAGCCGTTATTAGCCGTTCAGTCAGTTCGTATCAGTTTTATTCTCATTATGAAAATATAGACATTCTGGTGTGGGAAAAACGAAATATCGCAGAGCAATGGGAGTTTGTCAACTTCTTTATACTTGAATTTACTCAACATCAAATAATGTATTATAACAATTTGATAAATGATACACTGTGCTTAAAAAAAATCTGGATCCCAGGTAAGCGCAAATGCGAGTAAGGATTCAGACGAAGAAAGGGAAAATCTCTCTTATTCGGTAGGAGACAAACCCTTTTGACTAAAAAGAAAATAATTTACCATCCCGCTAAAAAAAAATTAATTGTGGCCTCTCCAGAGTTACAAAAGAATAAGTTGACCTTTTAATGTTTTCAAAGACTTATTCCTTATTTCCTTGTTTTCAAAGACTTATTTCCTTATTTCTTCCTTACTACTTTATTCAGTGTGATAGTAGAAAGAAATACAAGCGTCGCAAAAGACACCGCCTGAGATTAGTTTAGCTTCTTAAATATCACGCAAATTTTATATATTTTTGTAGAGGTTTCCCAAACTTGCAAGATAAACAAAAAACGGAACAAAAACCGGAAAGCTCCAAGCCATTGTCTTTCGTACCTGTCGGTTTAGGTTTAAGAACAGAAGTAAGTGAATAATAGCAACTGGTATGTTGTCGTTTTTGACAAGTTAAAATCAGGTGAACCCTTGTACCAGTCAATATCTAAACAGACTTGTTTTCATAACACGTGTACTTAAAAGTTAATGACTTTACACTGAGCGGGTAAAGATAAGAAACATCGTTTTAATATAGTTGTGCTATAAATTTATCGGTGAAAAAAAACTATATTCAAAAGAAACCAAATTATTTCTTTACCCTGTATAGGGTAAGGAAAAATCTCTACAGTGGGACCTTGGTTGTTTACCGCAATGGACAAACTTCTCGTTATCAGTGCCGTGGTTGTTTTAATCGCGCGGCAAACTCTGGGCGTTTTCCACGAAACGAAATGGGGAGAAAAAGGTAAATTTACTCGTTGATTTGCGTATGGTTTTAATTTGTATTGGGGTGCCTTGTATATACACTTCATATACAAGCATTTTCAGCGATCATGATAGAATTTGCAACGCACAACAATACCGGAGTCTTGAAGGACAAGGTTTGAAGAACCATTCTAATTAATGTTCAAAGTTTTGATTTTCAAGAACGGCTAGAAGCAAGAACTATTCATATTGCCAACTTTATTTTAACAAGCGTATAAGACTATGGAAATTCTGCGATGTTCGAATTTTGGGTGAATCATATGAAGATAAGCTGGTAAATAATTGTTAGCGTAACAGTATATGTTGAAAGCGCGTTCGACTGGTTCTGTTTCTCCAAATATGGAATGACCCGATGGTTGCAAGTCTTTCTTTTGGGGTTTCATGGAACGGCGCATAGAATGTGAAGATAAAATGATCAGTGACTCCGGCTGACGTGACTCAAACCCGTAACCATCTGATCTGGAGTAAAAATGAAGGAGCTACTATTACGCCAGTCGGAGTCTTGTTGGACGAAAAATCGAATACCTAACCTTCTGAATCTGAAACTCGAGTCACATGCTGTTTCGTAGCACTGCACTTTTTGATTGAGTGAGACTGGCAATCATCGGGTCAATCAATCTTACTCGGTAACATTTGGAGAAACGTTTACGTTCCAATTTCAGTTTTGATTTTTTTTAGATTCTCAGCAACAAAAATAGATTATGTTGCCAACTTGATGAAAATTGCACCTAGTTTAGGGTTATTGCAATTCATCGATCGAGTCAGTGCCATCGTGTCTTGCTATACGGAAAGTCGATCCACAATCTTCTTATTAGAGTCATACGCTGCCTTTTTGCTCTATGCGATCATGAAGGCTCGATCGTTTTATCTGTACTAAGATATGGGCTGAAAGAGTCTTGCTGGACAAGGAGATGGAGGTCTCAATGCTTTTGTCCAAATCCACCATTTATAGTATTCCGGGATGTTTCAGCACGGCGAGAAGAATTGTAGCTGGTTAGGTCGGAAAATTCAATAACGTTTTTAGTTTTAAGTTTTTTCTTCCCTCTGGTAGCATATTTTATAAAAAAATCACTCAAGAAGTACGAGAAAAACGGGTATGCAGCTTATTTTTCTTACGGGCTTACGGCACGTCTTTCGCGAACTTGAAAAATAATGCGTGGTTCTAAACCTGAACAGAGCGAACAGCCGGGCTTGTTTTCTATTTTTATAGTGGTAAATATTTGTAGTATTTTAAAAGTAAGTAGAAACTGTTGTTGCCTTATTGCAGCCCCACCCGGTTGTATAGCATGTCCGAAGGGAAAAGAGGGTTTGTTTGACACACCCATTTGTGGAATGAACGGAATCGCCTACAAAAACTATTGCTATTTGGAACTAAGAAACTGCATTGCTAAGATGTTAAACAAGACGATTGTGAAGCCTTCAAAGACTCCAACAACGTGTGGGTGAGTAAAACCTACTTTTAACTAGATATTGTGAAGCCTGCAAAGACTCCAAGAACGTGTGTGGGTGAGTACAACGTATTTACAATTGGTATTGTGGAGCCTTCAAAGACTCCCAGAACGTGTGGGTGAGTAGAATCTAGGTTCACCTCCGGTGTAATAACCACAGCTGACGGCTCAGGATGCACTACACAAAAAAACTACGGTAAATAACCTAACCTTAACCTTAGCCCTAACTCTAACCCCAGCCCTAACCCTAGTCCTAGCCTTAAACTTTGGTTATTACACCGGAGATCAAACAGAATCTACTTATAACTAGGAATTGTGAAACCTTCAAAGACTCCAAGAACGTGTGGGCGAGTAAAACCTACTTATAACTAGGTATTGTAAAGCCTGCAAAGACTCCAAGAACGTGTGGGTGAGTAAAACCTACTTATAACTAGGTATTGTGAAGCCTGCAAAGACTCCAAGTGTGGGTAAGCAAAACCTTATTGTAACTCATGTATTGTGAAGCCTTCAAAGATTCCAAGAACGTTTGGGTGAATATAAAACCTCTTTGTAACTAGGTACTAGTGAAGTCTCACAGATTCTAAGAACGTCTGGGTGAGTAAAACCTACTTGTAACTTTATATTGTGAAGCCTTCAAAGACTCCAAGAACGTTTGGGTGAATATAAAACCTCTGTAACAAGGTACTAGTGAAGCCTCACAGATTCTAAGAACGTTTTCCTGAGTAAAACCTACTTGTAGCTTTTATATTGTGGAACCTTCAAAGACCCCAAGAACGTTTGGGTTAGTAAAACCTACTTGTAACAAGATGTTCTGAAGTCTGACCCAACCTGTTATAAGTGTCAACTGCCAGTTCCAATTGACAGTTATAAGTGGCAATAGAAAAAATATACAGCACAATAAAAAAAGTAACAGCATGGCCCTTCAGAGCCATCGTAACAACTAATAGATTTCTACTGAAACAATTGGATTGTTCGCTCTCGATTTCTATCGCGCGATAGCTGATTCGGGCTTCGCCCTCCTCAACTATCACGCGATAGAAATCTCGAGATCATAATCTAATTGTTAAATATAGACCTTTATCAAAGTTGTATAAAACAAATAAAAAATAACTGCAAGCAAAAATTTAAATTAACATGACGTACTAGTGCATCACAGACAATCTATCCACTTCGGACTAAATCAACCGCTGACAGAGCGCGGGCCGGTTGCAACTATACATGGTCATGTTACTAGAGAAAATGCTTCTCCCAGAAGATATGTTTTATCTCATTGATTTTTCAGTGGATAGATTTTTGATCTTGGATAGTAAAGCACTTTTGAGAATACATGTAAATTATACTGTTATGGGCATTTTTTATTATCGCCTAAAGTTATCCGGTTTTGCTTTAACAGGATGCAAACCAAAATGTTCAACTCGTTTAGTCCCGGTCCTTTCAGACGAAAAAGAAGCATAGAAATCAGAAAGGAAACTGACAAAGGAAAGAAAAGGAAGATAAGAGGACGAAAATATTTTTAAACAAGTCAGATATTCTTCAAGCTTTGATGATTGCACTTTCCAATACAATATTCAAACTGAACAGTTTCAACATAGCAAACCGGATCGGAACAATGTTGAAGTTTTTGTAGAGGAAACTACGTTGAAGGACATTTTGATGAACGCAATGTATATAAGAGAAATACAAATTTTAGAGACTGTTCACATGATGGAGGTTGAACCTTTAGCCCGGTTTAATTTACAAAGCGGATGCACTTTCGCCATAAACCAAGTCTTGCTGGTTGCTGTTTACAAACAGAGGTTCAAATCTGCCCTGAGAACTCGAAGTGGCTTCAATTCAGAAGCGGCCGGCTCAACCTAGTTGAGTAGATTCGACCTAGTTGAATGAGCGCAAGACACGATTTTTGCATGTGCTCTTTTATGTAAACACGATTGAATCCGGTTTGACGTGAAAATGGCCGATGATAGCCAAGAAAATAGTACTCGTTGATTACACCGAGAAAGCAAATGATCAAGAACGTAACTTGAAAAATCAAGCAGCATTCAATAGCGGAGTGAAAAGGTCCAAACAAAGTTTCTATTTCTACAGTATGTCATCTTGCGCATCAACTACATTCAAAGCTGCTACCTAGTTTTATCGCACTACCAGTTTTGCAAATAAGTCAAATAAGCGTTAGATTCACATCTCTAGACAGTGCATGCAAGGTTCAATCGGTTATGAGGTTGAGCCTGCCATATGTAAACAGTATTTTCAATAGTATATATCAAAATTACTTTGATGAACTTTAACAGTGCTCTAACCTATTTTGTGCGTCAGGGAGAAATTTGGATTTTAACCTATACCCACGTCTGCTGCATTACGTAGAATGCATGTTGTTTGCCATCTATATTTAAATACGTTTCAGTTGTTCCCACAAACACTTTCAATTGGCCTGTGAATCAGATTAGAAATCTTCAACAAACTCTTTGATTTCATCTGAAAATTGACTACCACCTATGTGTAATTCCAGGCTAATCAAAAAGAATAGAATAGGCCTGAACTGTTTAGATAAATCCGTAAAGCTAATATAAAAATACACAGTTCAGTTCCGGTTAAGTTTTTTATGGATAGAAGAGTTGGTAGGGAGATTTGAAAGGAAAAAACGTTAAGTTACAATGTTACCAAATTTTCCGTTACAAAAAGCAAATAAAATCAAGTGCTTCCACCCGCTATTTCTCTTAGAAGCTTATATATAAAAAAAACTCTAAAAATGTTCTGTTTGTGTGCGTGTGCTTTTTCAAACCGTGTAACTCTATTCTGGGGAATTTGGAAATTTAAAACCTAGACTCAGAAATTGTTAGAATTATGCCTAAATGTTATCAAAGTAAAATAATCCATGAAACTGTTGTAATGAAGAATAATTTGGAGTCTAATAAGAAAATTTATGATGAAGCCATATTTTCTGTTATTTAAAATTGACTTAAAAACTTATGGACTTAATTGTAAAAACACTGTTCTTTTTTAAAATAATCTAGATTGAGCACTTCCTTTTTTAATAAAATTGAATGAAATAGAGTTGTGATATCTGTGTTCATTTCTGGCTCCAGAGGGGTTAGTTTAGCAGATTTTTAGCAAGTTCTTGATTTTTGATCTGAGTTCTCCCTTCGGGGTTGAATCGAAATAAAAGATTCTATGATTGTTTTGTTTATAACTCAATGCACTTTAAAAAAGTTGAACTTTAACTTTTTCTTAAACATATTGTGGAATATTAGTTCACAAAAGAAGGGGGAAAGATGATCCACGGCATGGATGCAGAAAAAAGTGCGATATTTAAAAGTCATGCAAACGATTTTTTTTGTCTTTTGTTTTATAGTCTTTTGAATTGCATAAATTTTTTTAACAAAAAGAAACGTTGCTTTAGAATAAAGTTTTGTTACATTTTATCAGTTCAAAATCAAATTGTACACAGGTTGATGTATTCTCACTGTAAAAATTTTAATTTTTGGTGTGGGAAAAGCGAAATGACACAGACAACGAAAGATTGTCTGAAGGTCTTGTCCCTAAAATTTGGCAAGTTTATGAAGAGAATCTTCTATCCTTTAAATTTACTGAACATTACCATGCAGATAAAATGCAAATTCAAATAGCTTAAGTCGACTGTAAAATGAATTTGCAAACTTTCACTGACAAGATCCGTGAATGGTTTACAAAATACAAATATATTTATATGTTAAAAAAACATGAATGAAGAGAAAAAGATAATATATAATTTTGGAACGGAAATTTGCCAGTATCAAATCAAGTAAAGGAGCCATTTCTGCATTGCCTCAGTGTTTAACAGTTTAATACAAAAAGAAGAAAATTTGTTCAGTTTGCCTTTTGTTGCATTTTCGAGCAACACAAGTTTTAAAATAATTCGTATTTTTTTATAACAGAAAAAGGTTAGTTGATTATAAGAAATTTAGCCATTAATTAGTCATTAACTTACACCCTCATTTACAAAAGATTTTGTCTTCTTGGCTACCACTGCATGCATGACGCAATTTCCAGTTATAGTTTTTCCATTAAGGACACTTCGCCTCATCTTAATTACAATAAAAGAAAATATCTAAATTTTATGCCACGTTGGCATCTATATGATGTTTTTAGATTCAGTTTGAGTACCGAGGCAAGTACGTCAAAGATCGCTTTGTTTAAAGAAAAGTGGAACATAAGTACTTAATTATCTTAATTAAAATTAGTTGTAGAATTTATAAATCTATTTTCATAATGACCAGACCGTGTTGGGTGCTCTGCCCAGCTGATATGGACGCCTCGTATAGTAATTGTTCTGGCCTGATTTGCATGTGCATTCAGCCATTCACTTCATAATCTAAAACAACACCACTCACAAACAAAAAACGTCAAAGCTTCGTCCCGAATCCTCCCCTCTTCCTCGTCCCTTGGAGAATGTTTAAAGAATATGTTCATTTAATTAAAATAGCTAAAACTTTTATTACAAATTTAAAGAACAGGAAAATTTGTCTCAGGACTCAACTTCCTCTTCTTTTTAATTACAACATGTAATTCATGTAAGTATTCGTTAATTGGTACAGCGAGTGAGTGTTATGTTTGGCTCAATTTTTTCAAGATCGAGTTCCTGAATAAAAACAAACTACATTAAAAAGCTGTCTTTGGTGGTATTTCATGAATCCCAACCAGCACGAAGGAACGTTCTGGAGCATTTTTGAAATCATGCAACTTCTAGCTGCAACATATACAAAATACCAAAACATCAAGACAGCAAATCATTGAAGACTCAACCAGAACAGCTTTTTTGATATAGAATCCTGTGAATCCAGTTCAAAGCTATTAAATACTGTAAAGAATATGTCTGTTAAAAACTCCAAAAACTTCGATTAGTATTAAAACTAGTTAAATCGATTTTTAAAAATCTTTTCAGGGCTCCATTTGATAAAGGACATCAAAGAGCTTCGAGTAAACAGGAACTCAATATTCATGTCACAGTGGTTAGGCGGAATTAGTTTTGATTGTTAATTTAAGTTTCTCTGCAGGCTAGACTTTCAAATTAGGATAATTGAGATTCGAAAAGTGTTTTGCCGCAGAAAAATAATACATACAATTTACTAAAAGAGAAGCAATTTCTAGTCACACAAATACAACATAAAATGTGTTAAGCAAGCTTGTCAACTCTTGCATAATACAGGATTGGCCTCAACATGTACATGTACTATGTCTTTTTGTAGCTCATTGGGGATAGCTCGGTGTTTTCAGCACTGAACGTTTTTCTGTAGCCCGTGGCCATTTCGGAGTTTTCAATTCCAGGTCTATATAAAAGAGTCATTATTCTAATGAGGTTTTAAATGTTATTTTGACAAAAACATTATTACCTATTTATTTTGTGTACAAAGATTGTTTTGGCCGCTGATAGCTAAATAGCGGTTGAAATAGTTGAAACATTATATCAAATAATATTTCTACATTCCCAAGTACTAAATATAACTTTTGCAAATATCTAATTCCAAAAACAAAAAATTTCTGTAAGAATTAGTATCAATTCAAATGATTTCATATTTCAATAACAAGTAATAAAAAATAAAGTTAAAAGAGAAAAAGTAAAGTTTTTGAAAATTTGAAATGAACATTTTCAAACTTAAGTTCACCTCAGAAAAAGGTCAGAAGTCATACAGTTTTCAATTTTTTTCTTATAAATTTTATAGTACACTTTAAGTTTTAAACTTACATAATATTTTAGTTATAACTGCTATATCGTTCTTTAACATCAATTTGGAATTAATGATCTTAAACTTTGTGGAAAAAGCACGTTGAAAAACAAGCATCAATGCCAAGCAAGCTGGATTAGCCAACGTTTGAGTTCCAGCTAATTGTACTGCAAGAAAATTTTTTTATCGTACATTAAACTTTGCCTTGTCTTGCAATAGAAGAATACGTCTGAATTTTACGCCGCGATTAGCTTGTAGTGATAATTATGTTTTTAGATTCGCTTTAGTACCAAGACAAAGTGCGTCAAAGATCGCCGTGTTTAAAGACAAGTGGCATAAGAATAACTAAATTATCAAATTAGTTAAAAGGTACGATCATATTTCTATGGCAACAAGACATGGCAATTAATACCTAATGGGAAGACAAGAAATATAAATCGAAGAGCATCACTTGGTTCGACATTGACACCAGTGATATACTGGCTAGTGATCAAGTGTTCCATCAGACTGAGGAAACACGAGGAACAAAACCAGACTAAAGGAACAAGATAAGGTAGGACATTAAGAGCCTGTTTACATGAGCCAGGTTAAACCTTAAGCCCGACTCAATCAAGAAAGCGGTCAATGACTCAGCTACATGTGAGTCTGTAGTTTCCCGACAATGACTCAAAAATTTTTTCTGAGTATTTCAATTAACCCTTTGACTACTTTCTTTTTAAGTCTTAATTGCTTTGCAGGATGTCGGGGCTTATTAAACTTGGTTTGCTCACTGTCTTCATTGCAGTACTCGCGAGCACTACAGTAAGTTTGATATATTTTAGAAGGTGCATGTATTTTAAGGCATATCAATGATATTTGTGTTATCAACCAATGTTTCGGTGTCATTCTAACACCAATCTTAAGGTACTGAGATAAATTATGCCAGTTTTAAATACTAAGTTGCAAATCTAAATGACAAAGGAATTAAGAGAAGAAATTAAAGAAACACTTTTGCACAAATTAATTGAATCTGATTCAATGGTTAGTGTTGGCTTAAGGTTGTTTATGAAACGCATCTCATCAACTAAATAGTCAAGTTTGTTCTTGTGCTTCTTTAACATGCGAAAGCGCCTCAGTAGCTTCTAAGGGCTTTAACAACAATTCGCTAATTTTCGGTTCCAGTTTTGATAAGGTCTTCATTTCAATTCTTAGCGACTCTAACATCTGTTTTGACTTTCATCTGATGCAAGTCCAAGGGATACCTTGCCCGCTAAAGTCCCAATTTTTAAAAACTTCATAATTGTTTTGTTTTTCAGGCCGCGTGGGATAACAAGTGCTGTTATTACAAACGGAACTGGAAGCAGTGCGCCTGGCGAAATATAAACTCTGATCTTGACAACGGATTGATAAGGGTTTGTATCATCTTCAAAAGTCCTAGTCCGCAACTCACTTTGGGTGTACAAACCTGTCATTTTACCTCTGGGAATTTAAATTATGCTACTCTTCAATAAAATCCTAACGTGTTAATATATGTATTTTTCAGAGCTGCCCATTCTATAAGAAGAAGCATGACAGTTATCTTCGAGTTGTCTGGAATGGCAACTTGCGTCAGTGGTTTCGCGGTCGATGCAGTCGTTGGTATTTCACCTTCGACGGACGAGAATGTCGTTACTATTACTATAACTCTCACACCGCTCCCATCGACGGAGTTATATATCAGAGCCAAACAGCCAACACTCTTCGGGTTGGACTGATCGAGGGATACTGTGGACGCATTCGAGCGGGCGTTGTTAATGTCGAGTTTAGGGTCGGAAGATGCTATGGGTTCCCAAGTAACTTACTCGGAAATGCATACACTGGCTGGAATTCCCACAGCAGAATCATCGTAGAAGAGGTTGATGCCCCACAACCTTAGAAGTCAATGGTCGTTAAACCGTGAATCTTGCCTTAAGCAAATGGACAATTAGAGCGGATAATGATTGGTTTAAACATAGCTAAGAAGGAAAAATTTCCTTTCTTAATACAGAGCGATATCAACCTAAGTAAAGTTAAGAACTGGTGCAAACTTGGTGAGGCGCTTTGTGTTCAGGATTAATCAAGGCAGTTAACTTATAGTTTTCAAGGTTGTATGTACTACATCTTAAAATATAGATTGGATAATGGATTGCATTGTTATTTGCCATTTAAATCGTTTTAAATAAAGGAATTGGTGCATGTGTGATGTGTTCTCCTTGGAGTCAGTAAACTTAGTTTTGTATCAAATGCGTTCGTAGTTATTGACGCGATTTTTAAAGAGCTGTTGTCATAGAATAACGCGGGCAGAGTCAAAAGATTGGGTCTTCGGTTTTCCCTGATTTTTACAGCAAGTGTTTCCTACTGGGAACAAATAAGAATGACGGCGTTTTAATTTCAGATGTGGCTTCATAGCGCAGTTGGTGGAGCACGGAGGTCACGGGTTCGAATCCCGCTGAAGCCTACTTTTTTCAGATTTCTCTTTCGCTATTACGTAAATTGCTTTTATATATCCCCAAATATCGTCTCCGCATAACACCATCGCTTAAAACCGCGGTACAAAAATCAGTTATGAGGGGAGGAGAAAGGGCAATAGGCTGTTCTCAAATTACTCGGCATCTTTTGGGCAACTTTTCATTTTTGTGGCAACTTTTTTGCTGGTGAGAAACTTTTTCCGCTCCGAGCAACTTTCTTATTTTTGGCAGCTTTTTGTTTTTATTTCGCCTTTTCAAGGTTTTATTGGCATCAAAAAGATAAAAAAAGGTTTATTTTCTGGTCAAATAATCTGTTTTAGGCGATGGTGAAGCGCTTTGCAACAAAGCATGTTGAACCCTCGGCGGTTCCCGTTGGAAAAATAATAGTAAAGGCTCTAAACTATCCCATGGTGTTGTATTTAATAGACTGGTTTTGTCGCACTACCCGGCAGTTCTTCATATAAACGTTTAATGCACATCTCTAGACAGTGCTAGGTTGAATCGGTTAGGAAATTGAGCCTG
>JAOCPT020474437.1:0-12902 GCA_026546935.2 Palythoa grandiflora | reverse complement strand
AACTGAGTTCCATACTTCCTATATAAGCAGTTTGGGAGAATTTGGCATTTCAACTTCCACAGCTTATTTCACTTGATTTATTCCTTGCTTCTCCTGACCAGTTCTATTGTTTTGTTTGAATCATGTAAGGAGAAGTTGGAGGTTGATAATTTGCCTGGGGCTGTAAGGGTTAAGTGTTTCCAATACATCGACTGTCACGTATTTAGTTTTCAATTAGAACACATAAAAAATAGAAACAGTTTTGGTTTGTAAAACTTTTGTCTAAAACGACGGCTGACCCAACCTTGAGTCTGGAAAAGTTTATGAGACGTCTGCATTTGTGCTTATAATGCACCAGTCAAATGAAACTCCAGCTCCTCGATGCCCAAGGCAAAGTGGGGGATTAGCGGGGTCATTAATGTTCAATTTATCAACTTTAATCAAAGCCTTTCCCAGAGGAGTGGGGACATTAACCAATTTTAACACTGATCGAGGAATTAACGAGGGATTAACAGTGGAAAAAAGGATTGGGTTCCAGCAGCAATTATAAAAGATTAAGGTGTGTTGCTCAGTGTTTATGCTCTTGTAGCTGCAGATGTGAAGAAAAAATTTTGTGAATTTAATTTTATGGAATTTAAAGGCTTTAGTAGAATTTTGAAAAGTTTGAAAATTGCTTTATGGCCTATGTTTTTAAATGCCGTTTTTTACAATAATATTATTTATGTTTAGAGTTATGTTATGTAGAGAGAAAAGTAACATTAAAAGGCGTTTGCAATACTTTATTTGGTCCATCACTCTGATATTAATTATTGTTTTCAACTAATAAGTATTTGGGCCCCGGGTAGCAGGGGAATTACCAACAGACTTTTCCCTGGCTAACTGGGAATTTATGCTACTTTATCCCCTGGGCGTCAGGAGGCCGGAGTTTCATTTGACTGGTGCATAACGATTCGTAAGATTTATGTTAAATTTCTTCGATCGACACATTCTTCAATAACTTCATTCTCAAGTGCAATTAACTAATTATTAAGTTACTTCACTTTTTGTAATCAGCAAAACCCACGAAAAGACCAACTCAAGGAAGCATGGCATCGCCCTTTCGGCAGCAAGAAGAGCGTTTGGTGTTTTGGGCAGCATCCCACATCAAAAGATTCTTCAACTGGTGAATAAATGTCTTTTATTATTTCTAGTTTGTTCTTGTTAAAGGAAGAAAGAGAGTAAGCGAGGGAGAGGGAGATGAAAGAGGTAGGAAGAAAGAGGGCAAGCTATGGTAAGGTGGAGGAATGATGGGAGGGAGAGAGGAAGGAAGGGAGGAAGGAGGGAAGCGAGAGAGTTAGAAAGAAGGGAAAGCAAAAGGGAAAGAAGGGAAGGAGGGAAGGAAGAAAGAAGAAAGGAAAGAAAGAAGGGAGGAATGAAGGGAAGGAGAGAGGGAGGAAAGAATGAAGGGCAAAAAGAAAGGAGGAAGGAAGGAAAGGTTAAATGAAGGAAGGAAGGAAGGAAGGGATGAGAGATGTAAGGAGTTAAGGACGTAGGGGGGAGTAAGGAGGTAAGGGAAGAAGTAACGATGGTAGGAAAGAAGGGAGAGAGTAAAGAGGGAAGGAAGGTGGACAAGTGGAAGAAAAGAAGTAACAAGGGAAGGCAGTGAGCAAGGGATAGAGTAAAGATGGAAGGAAGGAAGGGATAAGGAAGGGAGGAAAAACCCCTAGTGACTTCAAAATTATTACGTGTAATATTGTTAGCGTACTCGGCAGAACATGAAATGTTCTTTATTAGCAATGAATAAGATTTTTAAGCTCGAGGTTTGTTTTAAATGAAATTGTTAGAAGACTTGATTTTAAGTTCTTCAATGCTTCTGTTCGTTTAGATTTGCACCAGTGTAGAACAGAACTTAATCCCGTCCATGCTGCAGCACAGCCCTCCTGATATTGAAGCTCTACGTGTCTACATTCTTATTCCCGAATGCGATTTCTTGCACAAGGGAATTTTTCTTGAAACTATTGGCATCAAGTTTGGACAGGCCATCAAGAATTTGTCAGCGGAAGCACAAAAAGTTCTCAGTGAGTGCCGATATTCCAGGAATAATAACAAAAGTAGAAATCTTATAACTTTATTTAACTATGAGGAATTAAATAACTAATTATAGTCATAAAAATATTCGAAAAAGTATCATTTAATGGATGCATCTAATAATAACTTCAATAAAACATTAAATATATAAAATGCCTGCTTTCCTTAGATGCGGTGTATTCCAATTTTTAGTTGATAAAAATTTTTGCAATTTGATTTAAAAGAATTTAGAGATTAGGCCTGCCGAAGAACCATTGGTAGGCTATTTCACATTACTGCCCTGCTATAACTGCGATAACCTATGTGGAAGTAATCATCAAACCAGTAAATGGTTTGAACCCAGGAGTAACAGTAGATCATACAGTGTGATCATCTGTGATAGGGTTGTCCTGACACGGACTGTTGTTGGTAGCAGTGACTGATGTCTTGACAACCAGTGTGGAGGTCATCATACCAGTAAATGGTTTGAGCTCGGGAGTGACAGAACACGTTGTGAGATTGTCTGTGATAGGGTAGCCTTGAGAAGGACTGTTATTGGTAGCAGTGACTGATGTCTTGACAACCAGTGTGGAAGTCATCATACCAGTAAATGGTTTGAGCTCGGGAGTGACAGAACACGTTGCGAGATTGTCTGTGATAGGGTAGCCTTGAGAAGGACTGTTGTTGGTAGCAGTGACTGATGTTTTGACAACCTGTGTGGAAGTCATCATACCAGTAATGGTTTGAGCTCGCGAGTGACAGAACACATTGTGAGGTAAGATTGTCGGTGTTAGAGTTCTTCTAAGACGAACTCTTGTTGGTAGCAGCGACTGATGTCTTGACAACCTGTCTGGAAGCCAACATATCAGTAAATGCTTTGAACTTGGGATTGACAGTAGAACATGTTGTGAGATTGTCCGTGTTAGGGTTGGACTGAGAAGGACTATTGTTTGTAGTAGTTATTGAAGTTTTGACGAGTCTTTAGCATATGAATCTATGGGGGAAATAATAACAGAACAAATGAAAAAAATAATTTCTAAATTATTATTTCCTCTAAAGACACGCCAGAGTTTCTCTTTTTAATGATGAACGAGTTGTTGGAACTGTGTTGTATGTATGTTATATGGATCTTTGTAATTTAATAAAGCAAAAACGCATCCCATTTCGCTCCCATTTGTAACTGGCTCTAGAAAAGTAGCAAAGGCTTGATTAGAAACCAGCGGAAACGACCGTCAAGACAACAGTACGGACCAGTTCGTTAATAAGTTCATTAAGTAAAGATTCCCACGCATTGCAAATTTGGTATTGCTCCCCTAAATGGCTTTTCCCTTGTTATTTTATCATAGTCCTTTTCATATTTTGTTAGTTGTTTTTCCTAATAGTCTATCAACTTTAATAACGTGATGATACAACCTTCGTGGTTATGAACGCAATTTAAGTAATTGCGAAAATGAAGCCTGAAAAAAAAAATTCAGGGTTCAACGGGATTCGAATCCGTGACCTTTGCGATACCAGTGCAGTGCACTAACCAACTGAGCTAACTTTAGTTACGTTAAACATTTTTCCTGATTTAGGAAATGTTTTCTATCATTTGCACAATTAAAACGTTTGCACAAACAGTAATGTAGGTTCCTTTCCAGAACATTTCTTAATCCATTGTTAGTCTTTGTTAGTGTTTAATTCTGATTTTAGGATATTTTTATTTGTGTTTATTCAGGAAGATGGTGGTCTTCCCTTCCTTCAACTTTCTTCGCCAGAACTATGCAGGTATGGACTAAAACTGGTACGTTCTGTTCTTGTGTAATCATCTACTATAATTACCTTTTTTGCCAAATCTGCCAATTGGAAATTTCTTTTACTGTTACTTAATGTGGAAACTGGCGTCTTACATACTCGGCTGTCCACTGCTCACTATTTCTTGCTGTCTGAGCTTCTCAACAACTATTTCGACCAAAGAGTATCCTTTTCTTTGTGGCTGTCTTTTTCCAGTTCCTAGTTTGTTCTTTCCCTTTTTCTCTTTTCCTCGGATGTTCATATTGTGTGCTTGCAATTCAGGGTTCGTACGGGTCTTTGAAAACCTGGAAAATCCTGGAAAAATAGATATTCAAAATCCAGGCCTGGAAAACCTGGGAAATTGATATCAGTCCTATTTTTCCAGGATGGAAAAATAGCTTATTTCTTAGGCAGTTTTTAAAAAAATACCAACTCGTAATATTGCTCACGTTTTCACAATGGGGCCACAAATCGGGGGACGAATTCATGTGAAAAGATCGCAAAAAATCCTTCGCAGTGGTTCCTACTCTGGAAATTAAAAGTTCAGGAAATGGCAACGTATTTACTAATTTGTTTTTTAAGTTAGAATGTTCTGTTTTTAGTTTTTAAGGCCCTTGATGTTCGTTAATTTGGTCCTTAAAAGACCTGGAAAAGACCTGGAATTTTCTTTGACTAAAAGTGTACGAACCCTGGCAATTATTGTTAGGTTATGCTCAAAAGAAATTTTTTATCGTTACCAATTATTGTACATTCTGTAGCTGACAGAGGCAGTTTCCTTACATGTACAAGAAGTAGATTTTTACTAAAAATACAATTTTAGTTCCATCGTAGTTATAGTCCTTCTGCAGCAAGTGGTTGTATGGCTCAAATAATGCTATTCTAGCGTGCAAAAGAATGTGACACCAGTAGGAAATATAAAACAAAAGAGGTGATGCTTTTGTAGTCCATTGCCAATAGTACTTAGCACTCAAGGTTATTCTCTTTTCTCCTAGGTTTTCCAAAACTGTACAAGACATTTACTCGAGTTTCCAAACACCAGGTCGTCAAATGACGAGGTAATGATAATTTTACACATCGTTGCCTTCTTTTAGTTAGTTATAGTACATTTTTTTTAAACCACGGTTTGCACAATTCCTGACTTCATCACTTTGATTAACCTATATCCACGAACAATGAAACCAGAGTTCGTACGCATACGGCTCCTGGTAAACCTGGAAAGTCCAGGAAAAACTAAAGTTCAAAATCTAGGTCTAAGAATCCCGGAAAATTAGTATGGGTACTGAAAAGTCCTGGAAAATAAGTTTTTAATGAGCAGTGAATAAAGAATTAACATATTTTTTTCACGTTTTCAACTTTGTTAGGTATACAAAGAAATTCAAAAAGATCGCAAGTACAGCAGTTTTCTTATTTTAAGTTTTTTTACGGTGATCTTTGACTCACTGAGATACTGTTTCGTTTAGGTTTTTCAATCTTTTCAAGTTTTCCAGGTCTGACTTTTGTAATGTGGTTCTGGAAAGTCCTGGAAAAGTCTTGGAATTTTCTTTTTAAGGTAGTGTACGAACTCTTTGAATCAGCCAACTGTTCTGTACTGTTCCACACATGTGACAAGAAACTGATGTGTGGGGCACATCTGCAGATGCAGCCCTAAATACTTCGTGCATGCAAGATTGAAACATGCCATAGATGTATGTGAGTAGTCAATCAGGGCCGGAGAGGCTGGCTAGACTGGAATTGGAACTACAGAATCCACTCTAAAATCGAAAATTTATACGCTACCTGCATCAACAGACCTTATAAACATGGACTTTTGTGGAGAATGTATTTCAGAATATATACTGCCTCACTTCTTAAGGCAGCAGTAAAAATATTTAGACCTTGAAAAAGCTCTACATACCTTTAAATTACCCCAAATCAGATAGAATTTTGTCTTACGAAAGAAGGACTTTTAACTGCAAAGCAGGCGGATTTCAAACTGCAGGCTTTCGATTGTACAATGGAGACACCACAGTATAAAAAATATAGAAAATAAATCTCCCTGATTATAAGTTGAAGTGTTAGACTTACTGTTTTTGACACGATTTACCACTTATATGCACCTTCCTTCAAGTAACTGCCATGTCTTGAATAACCACCTGGTGCAAAATAAATTCCTAATCTCAAATAATTACCATGTCTCGAATAATTGCCTTGTCTGTAACTTTTTCTCTCTCTGTAGATGCAAAACTAATTTGGCGCTCATTTGAGTTTCTTGTGATATTTTTGTCATATCTGTTTCTATTAATATGTTTTTCCTTCTTCACAGCCTTCTATTATTAACACGGTGTTATCTTTGTTTAAAAGTTCGCCAGACGGAAGGCTGCATTAGAAACATGTATGCGAGTGCTAGCACAACTAAATGAGGTAAGTGTCAAGGCCAGCTCAAACTAGAGACGCCAGAAAGGGAACATGCACATGCATCTTTCTTGTGATACAAGTTTGCATTCCCAGTATAAAGATCCTTGCGTCTGTATCTATGTATACACGTGCACGTGCATTTGTGTTTCAAACTGGTGCCTAGATGTGTCTCCATTTTATGTATGGATACAGTGTAGCCAGTTGTTCAGATCGATATCGAGTGTCATGGCAAAACAGAGAGAGGAGAGCAGAAGGAACAGAACAAAAAGAACTAATGCTCGGCTAGTGGCTCAAATGAAATAAATTGTGATAGGAGGACTGGCACTGCTGACGCAAAATTGCATTATTTTCCGAATTATAAAAAGCTGCGAACCCTACATCATTATGTCCAAGCTCGTCTCCGAAGACACTACTTTGGGCTTTTTTTAGCAGCTTTGAGCCGAGAAAAATCGTTATTTTAACCTCTTGACTATTCTAGGTTTCGTATTTTGGAATAAAATTTAAAAAGCTTTGAAAATCTGCAAAAAATTTTTTTTGTTCATATGCACTATAACGTGTTAACAAAAAGTTGAAGCTTGACATCAAAACAGTCTTTAAAGAGGGAGAAATACTCCAATCAGGATTTTTAATAAGCGCCATAGACCTTATGCCAATGTGGCGGCGTTTTTAATATTCTTAAATTGTCTACATTCAAATTAGCCCTACTAGCCTCGTTCTTGTGTTAAACTTTCAAAGGAATATGTAACTCCAAACGAGCCTAGTAGGGCTAATTTGAATGTAGACAAAAGAATATTTAAATCTGGATAAGACGATTCTTGTTAAACAATTTAACTATAAAATTTAGCGATAACATGTTACTCTGGACGGCGTTTTGACGTCGACTAACTTCATTTTCAAGTCAATTGTTCGTGAAGCAAACGAAAATAAAATTGCCGCCATATTGGCATTTTTCTATAGGACAGCAAACTTCGCCAGCTGCTACACCTGAATTCTTTTCGTTGCTTTATGGGAAACACTGTATGAAATCATGAGTTACCTTTCAAAATACGTTAATCGTCACACCAGAATGCAAGAAAATGCATATTTTTTTGAATTTCTGGGAGTGATCAAGCTCACAGACTACCTCGCCCTAGTCATTGTGGATCATGCCTTGGGCAAGAGTTGCCTTCCAACAGACCATTTCTCAACTTTTGCTGTCTGCTAAAGATTCTTATTGAATGTCCTGTACAATAAGATTATAAAGTTACTCTGATATTCAGTTTAGAGATAGCTTACTGTAGTCTAGATATTATTTGTTTTGTTACTTACTTTGTGTTTGTTTTCGTGAGTTTTAAAGTGATTATAAAGTACTCTATACTGGGTTCGTACGGGTCCTTGAAAACCTGGAAAGTCCTGGAAAAACTGAAATTGAAAATCCAGGCCTGGAAAATCTGGAAAATTGATATCAGTCCTGGAAAGTCCTTGAAAATTAGCTTATTTCTGACTCTCACGTTTTCCGTGTTTGCGCAAATTCGTGCAAAAATTCTCGTCAGAAAAAGATTGCAAAAAATCCTTTGCATAGTTTCTTTCTCGTCTTTATCCCTTTGTTAATTGACAGACTAGCTCATCTGTGATCTTCTGTTCATTTGTTTTGTTTGATGTTACAATGATTTTTTTAGTTGTTAAAGTCCTTGATTTTTGTTAATTTGGTCCTTGAAAGTCCTGGAAAAGTCCTGGAACTTTCTTTGACTAAAAGTGTACGAACCCTGAATAAAATCATAGCCGATATGTTCCTTCAAACGCAGATTTTTGACTGAAAATGTTTGCAAGAGCAGCTTAGGCACGCTAACAGACAAACACCTAAATATTTTAAATCTTCAGCTTATTAAAAACCATTTATGAGTTTTTGCACCAATCTGTATCTTTAAATAATTTTGATATACGATCCTCTCTGGCTGAAGAGGGTCAAATAAAACTAACTAGTTGGATCTTAAATTTTGTTCAGTTGGAAACATTTTGGATGATTCTTTGTGTGTATATTCCAGACCTCTAATTCATTTTAATTATTGTGAGTTGATTTTGCGATGGAGATATGTCGTGCACAGGGTTGCCACAGTCAGTGAAAAGTCGGGGGAAACGAAATCTTTTTCAAGGTCAGGGAAAAGTCATTGAATTTTGCATTTGGTCAGGGAAATTTGAGGCAAATTTATATCTTTTTTGATCTCATCTCTTGTCACTGAAAAGCCCCTTTTGGGGAAGTGTCAATAAAGTTTTACCGTTTTTTTACCACAAGGTTTTCCTTCAAATGTATGGAACATAAGTTCCAAACAAAAAGCTGAAAAACATGTGAAGTATGTTATGTTCTCTGTACAAATTGCCATGTTTAAGGTCAGTGAAATTTTGCTCCAGGTCATGGAAATGTCAGGGAATTTTTCTCATTCAGATGTGTGGCAACCCTGATGCATATTTTAATGAGGAATTTTATGAGTACTACTGTTACTACTATTATTGTTTTGTACTTTTCATGTAGGGTATGGACTTGCATCTGGAGAACAAGGATTCTTTGGACAAGAGGATACTTCAGATATTGGATCTTTTGATGGTGATATACCTGTGGATATTGACTGTTCACAGGAAGTACGCAATATTGCCCTGAAGGCCCTTGGCATTGCAGCAGCTTGTGCAGGGAACTGGAAAAGGGAGTATGCGGCCACTAGGAACCCAGTTGTTTGTGCTGTGGCAGGTGTATTTCAGCTGTTGATAAAACGAAAGCGATCTCATTCTACCCCCGTGAAAGAGAGGCCAGTAGACACTTTAAAGTTTCTACCCAGGTAAATATGGAAGTTGATACAGTTAACCCATATTTTATAGGCTTATCCTGCGTCATACTTAATGTGTGTTCCGTGCAAAAACATACTGTCATAGGAAGTTTAGCAATCATCCTCAGTCGGGCTTGTATTCCAGATTTCTAAGGATGCCATGCTAGAAGGATATAGGATCACCATTACTTGAAATGTAACAAAGCTAGCTTAGATAGAATAGGTAAGAAAGAAAACTTTTATCACCAAGGAGTTACCAGATCAGACGGTTTACAGGTTCATTGATAGCAGTCAGTTAGAGGCTTTCTAACAGATGAAAGTGGTTTATACTCTTGCATGCACAAAACTACCAAATTGATGTGACTGCTGCATCAAGGAAGTGGAAGTAGTAGTAAATTTGTCGTGCCAGAGTGAATTAGCGAGTGAAACAAAAGGCAACATTTAAAACCAATCAACACACGCAAAGCGATCGTATGATAAGTCAAGGTGCTGCACAATTGCTCGACTGCTCTAGATGCTGGCAAACTATCGTAAAGCCAAAGATGTTAGCCATAACTTTGAAATACATTCGTAGCTAAGCCAAGCTAAGTGAAATTAACAGAGAGAGTAACATACGCCCCTACCCGCTACTTGAATGTTACTCTAGTCGGAAGATGATATAGAATTATTTCGAAATATAAGATTACACCATCGTTTCCTTGCATTTGTCGTCTCCATTACAGCCACAATGCATTTACTTGATCTTTTATTTATCGTGTATCTTTACACTACAAAAAGGAAATTCTTTGAAAGAAATGGCTTTCTGGCGAAAATTTAACAAAAGTACTTTCAACCAAGAAGTAGCCACATGCACACACACCACATTTTTTTATTTTATTTCCGTCAGGTCATTAAGGGAGTTCATAACGGAAGATTCTTCAGTTCTCCATGATAAAGTTGTCTTAGAAGATGCTTTAGATTTTTACAAAATGGCCCTTGAGCTGTTCAAGTGGGATTTCTTGCACCAAAATGTGCTCTCCTGGGCTGTACATCTGACTGGCTGTGTGATCAGGAAGCTGTTGTCCACAAGAACACTGGACGATCTTAAAAAGGTTTCTGGGTGTTTGCAGCTGCTGAAGTACGCTGAGCGGTTGTTGACTCGTATTTACTGCAGAGTTACAGAGGATGGTGCACGTGATACTTGTGGTCTCGTTCCTGTGAATCAGGGTGATACAGTACAATACTCAAGGTACTGGTTCATATTAATTTGTTTGTCTTTTTTCCAAGATAAATCAAAACTGAACGTACCACTTAGTATTATTAATGGCGTTAGTTGACTGGGTTTATTTTGCTTTGTTTTTTAGTCTGGTGTTTCACTGTTTGCAGCAGTACTATTTAAGTACATGTAGATGGTAAATTTCTAAAAACAAATGGTTTGATCAATACTAAATATAAAGGGTTCTTGCTCACCTTGAAAAGTCCTTATTTTACATTTTTCACCGCCTGGTTAGCCTAGTTGATAAGGCGCCAGTCTGCCGTGCAGGAGTCTCGGGTTCGATTCCCTGCCGGACCTCCACTCAGGGTCTTAAAATAACTGAGGAGAAGGTGCTGCCTTTGCTCTTACATCTACAAAGACCTTCACGTCTTCTTGGATAAGGACGTTAAACCATAGGTCCAGTCTCTTGATCTCTCTTTCGAGGGACTTAAAAGAACCACGCACCTGTCGAAAAGGATAGGGTGTTGTGGTCTGTCTGTTCTACTGAGGGCATTTCTTAATGATAATATATGTGAGCCACAGTAGCGGACTATTTAAGACCCTCAGCTGTAAAACCTTGTAGTGATTATTGTTAAGTGCCTTTGATCATGTACACAATGAAAAAGGCGCTATATAAATGCTAATTATTGTTATTATTCCTTGAAAAGTCCTGGAATTTTTGTTGAATCCTTGAAATGTCCTTGAGCTTTTTCCTGTTAGAGGAGAACGTGGTAGAGTTTCGTACTAATTCCGAACTTTTTCAATCTCACAATTTCCCTGCAGTAGGGGAATTTATCATTATTGTGTATAGGGATAAAAATATGAACCAAACTGTAAGAAAGAACGTTTAAACTTAAACTACACGCCTCAATGATGTGAGGTTACTTTGACACCCAAAAAAGTGTAGGATTCACACAGAAGATTACAATTCTGGTAGCTGGACTGGTCTTTGAAAAATTTATAATCATAAAACTCAATTTAAGGCCCGATTACATGGAGACTTTTCAGCCCGTGCTGAGATCTCATCCCAGGGCAGGGCTGGCTTCCTTGATTATATGACAAAACTCAGCCTGGGCCTAGATTCAAACTTTTGGCGGGAGTTTCTTGGTCACAATGTCTCATCAAGCACAGTGCATAATCATTTGAAATATCCGCTCCTCATATTACAACGTAGACACAGCATGGTAGCCATTTCAGCCCAGGCTCAAATTTCACCGCGATAAACATGCAAAATTTCAGCTGGTTTTACCCGGCTGGAATTCTAGCCCTGTAGGCGCAAACTGGGATGGAAAGTTCGGCCCGGGCTGGAATTTAGCCCAGGCTTCTTGTAATCAGAATTTCATTATTATTACCATTTGCCAAAGAGACTGGGCTGAAGCATCAGCTGCCATAATTATAAACGGGCTGAAATCTCAGCCTGGGCTGAAAGACTCCATCTAATCGGGCCCTAAGCTCTCCAGTAATAATAGTGTTTTTTAACAAATGCTAAAAGTTCTATAACTTTTTATTTTTGTTTTCTGTGCTAACTCATTAACAATTAGATTACGAGCTTCGCCCTCATCAACTATCACGCGATAGAAATCGAGAGCGAATAATTTAATTGTTTTAGTAGAAATCTACTACTCGTTCAAAAAAAGGCTGTCAATTTTATTGAATACCTCGAAATTTTATTTGAAACCTCGAAGGAGCAGCCGCCATTTTATTGACAGTTGCTACTCACTATATATCATTGAATAGATAGTAGGTAGGGTAGCCAATCAGAGAACAGCATTGGTAATAGAACGCTAGTAGATTTATACTAAAACTGAATATAAATCATGGAATGACTTCACATAACTCAAGAAAACCACTTAGCTTCGCCTCGTGTTCTCCTACGACATTACGATTTATTTAATTGTTTAGAAACAAGCGCGAGGCTGTTTTATCCCCTTAAAAGAGAACTACGACCCGAACTACAGCAGCGGTTTTAGGGTTTCAGGCCAGACAAATCAAAATTTTAACATTAGATAAACGCAAATATTTATATTGTAGACATGGTCCTGCAAGATATATACGATATATGGTCTTGCAGGACTATGAATAATCTAAATTCTCAGCAGCAATCTTCGCACCAAAACAAAACGCCTTATTTAACTATAGTTTCGGTCAAGTAACAAATGATTTATTTGTTTTATTCACACCACTGTCTCCCACTGTCTCCTCTGCCCCTGACAAAAACTACCTCCCTTTCAACGTCGCATCGTCTCCACAGGGTCTAAAATATTAGTGTAAAACTTCTACTGTGTTAACGAAAATTAACTGGAATAAAAAATGTTAGAAATATTCACAATTTGTTAAGTAAGTGGTTTAGATTCAAACTAACAAAATATAAAAAATGATCGTGTATCATATGTGAGATGTGGCTGTGGATTACTAGTTGTATGTCACCTTGAGCACACGTGTAGCACTTGTAACAAGCTCTGTGTACAAAATTTCATGATAATCATTTAATCTGCTATGCGCTTTTATTAGAACAGTTTAGTTAATTTAAGCGCGATGTAAATGTTGCAATGATTACTATTATTGCTAACTTAAGAATTCCTCGTAACGAAAAAAATTTTTGAAAAGAAGAATTTTGAATCTGAAAAAACTCTTAGAAGAGAAACTTAAACTAGCTTCAAAACCCTCCCACTCTCCCC
>JAOCPT020474347.1:0-12903 GCA_026546935.2 Palythoa grandiflora | reverse complement strand
TAGTTTCCGAATCAAGTCGCCAGTGCGCAAATTTTAGTCGCCATGGCGCCTAAAGTGGTCGCAGCTTGGAGGGTTGTTATTGGAGATAATTTCTCCAGTTGGTTTAATTCAAAAACTTCAATAAGAGAGCTTAGATATATATTGGTTGCATTTAACAGACCTGTAGTGTAAAAAGGTCTCGATCTGAAGTCTGTAATCAAGTGAGTGATTGTACTGTAAGGATGAGCACATTGAAAAAATGAATTCAAAGATATAATTTTAACTCGTCAAAGTGTTCCATATTAAGAAGATGTATGTTTTAGCTGGTCAATGCCCAAGCAGACATCCAATTGATAAATTCAAGCTGGTTGGACCAATCTGTATTTACGAGTGAATCCTATGGGCAGTTACTTGAGTTATACTTTTGTAAATCAAATGGTAGCGGCGTGTAGTAATAACGTCCTCAATTCTTGAATCCTGGTCTCAAAGTTTACTATTTTGGAGACCTGGGACCTTTGTGATGCCAAGTGGTTTCCTAGAGACATAATTTTTGTATGTATCAACTAAACCTACTGCCAGTTTAGTTTCGTTAGTGGAAATTAATGTGTGCGTGTACCAAAAACCAAGCCTAACACCAGTCGTGCTTCATCTGTGAACAGTGTGTATGTACCTTCAATCAAAGACAACATCCTTTGTACGGTACTCAGAAGAATAACTTAACATTGAAAAATGTATTAACATATGTACTTCAAGTCAAACTTTTCATCTTCTACCGGGAGACTATATCTAATCTCAAAGGAATACTTTTGAGTGGAACCACCAAAAATAAAAGTAAAGTTCAAGACCCTTAACCACACTTTTGAAACGTTGAACGTTTTATCATTTCTATTGTAATTTAACTTTTTAACCTTTTATCTGTTTGTATTATTGTACTTCGTTTTACTGTTACTGACATATGTTTCACTGTTCACACGATTTTAATTTTAGATTGTAAAAGGCTTGTAGTCTGACAACCGAAAGCTTATGCTTTTAAACAAATTTATCCAGAGAACGTTTTTATGCATTTTTGAATAAACATAATTCATCTACTATAAAACTACTAAAAAGATATGAAACGTAGGAGCACAAAGCATTAGGCCCATGACACAGTGTTATTAACAGTGCATACGTCTTTTTGTGTCATCGTGTTTTAATTTAATGCTTCATTATTTGAAAAAAATGAATAATTGTCTTTTACAATTTCTTACAAACAGAATTATATGTTTTATGGAATGCCAGGATTCAAACCATCCTTCTTGGAAAGTAAAAAGCTGATTGGTTCATCGGAATTGGCAGGTAAGTTGTTTTAGTAGAACTGTGCACTGTGTGCGTTTATGGACTTAGGTCTTTTGAAACTCTTGTTACGTAAACACTGGCTTCACACGGCATCTCACTGATTTCCTCCAAACGTTGAACGCAAACACAACTTAATTTCAAACTTACAAAGTCTGATTTTTTACTGTTTTACAACATGCACTAACCCACCTTCCCCCCACGTGGAAAATTTGCCCTTATTTTTTTTTTCAAAACTGCAGAACTCTGTTTGGCCTTTATGACCTACTGAAATCCAAATAAATTGTTTTACACATAATATAACTCTTGCTTTACTGTAGTCTGGCTTGCATAAACTAGTTTTAAAAACAGCAATCGCCTGTGTAATTTTTGAGATTTTTTTTTTAATTTGAAGTTGACACATTTTTGAAAATTGATTTAGCCTTTCGTAAAGTTCAGGCATCTTTTTCTCACTTCATCACATAATATTCTAACTTGATTGAGAAGCAATTTGTTATTATGTGCTGTTTATGCTTGTCAACATTGAAAGTGGTGCAAGAAATATATTAAATTAAAAAAGGATTTTGTAATGCACCTCTGAAATTCGATTTACATCGATATTAGCATTTGCTTCGTGTAGTTGATGGCTGAGTCAGATTAATTATTGTTTGTAGGTAAATGCAGTTGTGAAGAAATAAGATTAAAATTTGCAAAAACTGCAAATTTTAATCTTATTTTCCATAAGTTATGATCCTCTTTGGTTCATCGAGATGCTGTTTTATTTAGTTTTATCAATCTTTTACAGTTTACCAATAGTGTACAAACCCTGTCCATAGTTGTTAAAAAACACTTTACTCGAATGACTTAAATTTAAAAGATCAGCTGTATGTTATTACTAACAAATCTGAATGTCATTGCTAAAATGTCCTAATGTTGTTGTCTCAACAGTCTTAATGTTATTGTTTATTTCAGGGTTAAAACCTGATGATATCTCGTCAATTAATCTGCAACCATTGTCTGTTAAACAAGCGTCATACCTAAACCCTCAGCCAAAGAAGAAGAAAAAACGTACGGGAAGCAAGAAAGGTAAGAAAGAACAGCAATCAGTTTCCCAAAGTCAAGATTTCGTGTACAGCCAATCTAATTTTGAGACTCTTGCACCCAACTGTGTAAGAGTAGATAAACGGAGACCAAACTACGCTGCTCGAGAGAAGAATAAAGTGGATACTTTTACATCCAAATTCGCAAGACCCGAAACTTTACAAAACGAACAACCTATTGCTGTAAAAAGTTCAGAGATGAACTCTCTAACATCAAGTTTTTCAAGCATTCATTTGCGAACTAACGCTAAAGAATTTTACCCCAAAATAGCTCTTGTTGGAAACAATGAATTACGTTCTGATACTATTGTTAATGAACATACTGTAACAGAAAAGATGCTGACAAATGGTAAACATACTTTATCATTGGTTGAGAACTCTCTCCATGTGCAAAATGGTACTGGAAAAAAGGATCTACCAACTGATAATTTGCTCGATACGTATCAAGGAGCTTTAGAGAAGGATGCTAATCAAATAACCTCAAGAACTACTTGTATTAGTACCAAATCCTCCAAAACAGTTATGGAACACCTGGATAACAGTATCGTCAATTGTTATGGAAATCGTGAAACAAGCAGCGACTTCGGGAAACCAAGAGAAGCTGGTAGTCAGACAAAAGGAGTGGAAATCGGTGATTCACTAAACAAACCCGTCAGAAAATATGTTCAACAGGAAAATCACAAGAAGGACGCTAGTCATTCCAGCGATTCTGAAGGACTTAGTTCAACTGCAAGTTCTGATTCGGAGTTTTCAGACAGTGACGCTGGTTACGCTCTGAGGCTAAGGTAACTTTTCCAAAACTGGGATTTCATTCTTAACCGTTTTACAATTCTACATCATGCTGTTTACAAGAGTCCTTTAGGCCACCGAAAATTGCTATCATGTTTATCTTCAACCACTTTTAGGATAGTTGGCAAGGAATTATATTTTTCATTTTTTTATTATGTTTCAGCATTTAAAAGAAAATTTTAAGGGCAAAACTAAAAATTTATGTTTGTGTTACCTATATGTCCGAACATGTTGATGATACTAAAATTCAAACCGAAAAATATATTATATACGAACACATGGTTTTATTGTTTTACAGGTCCATATCGTCCAAAGTAAGACAAGCAGCTTTACTGTGCCTGCAAAAACTTGTCAAGGTATTGTAATGTCTGTAATTGTCAGGCATGTTCACATGGAAACGGGGGACCCCAGCTAGGTAGGATACCCCTGCTAGCTGTGGTTAAAAATAGCTAGTTTTCCCATGTGTTATTCTTAACCACGGGAACCTGGGGTGATGTGTTTAAATGCTACGTTAGTGCTAACCATAAGTCCAAGACTTATTAATTTTGACACCAGTGACATTATGCCCTTTCTATACATAGTGTTTCAGAACTTTCGTAAGCCACCTCGGTGGGTTATTCCACCTATTATGTGAACACAAACAAGAAAGTAAGAGAGATTATGTGAGAAGCTGGGTGTAACCACCAGACTGAGGTACCCTGCCTATCCAGGGTCCCGCCTCCAAGTAAACAGGCCCTAAGTAGGCTTGCTGCATTGAGTATGACAGCATACGCTACATGTATCCTGTCAAAAAATCAACATTTATCAATTTTTAGCAGTTATAAAGGACGAGGATTTTTACATAATTACTTACCTCTATTCAACTGTATTTAACTCTTACAGGTAGCCGACCGAAAGGTGATGTTTGGGTACTGGTCATCCTTTATTCCTGATTCTACCACAGGTCTTCAGTGGTCGCTCTTCACCACCATCCTGAGGGATTCTGCTCCAAAGGTGAGAAATGAAAATGAAGGTATCTTTTATCCTTCACGGTCACCTAAATATGAACACTACTATCTACTTAAAGTCGAGCTAAGGAATTGAAGAAAGTTTTTATTCAGCGTTTTGATTTTTATTTTACTAACACAAAAAATCTGTAAAAGTTACCATAAAAGTATTCCTGATGATCCGGGAACCGTCCCTCGTAGTATACGCGAGTCATGGTGTAGACAGATGTGAATATGGTTGTGTACTGTACGTACAGTTATGGTCCGGTTGTGAATCTGTGGTCTTATTAACCTTTGGTGCACAGATTAGAAAATTCGTTCTCGATGATATGCGTGATGAACTTTTGCACCTGAAAAAATTTTGTCAATATTGGTGCATATGATAGCAAGGACAAAACGTAAAATTCACTTTACAACAGCAATAATACTAAATAGCAACATTATAACAATAATACACCAATAATGCATTTGTTACAGTACATACAGGGTGTAGCTGATATGAAAAAGTTTAGTGTGCCGGCAACCTGTGTGATAACCAGCTAGTGAAATAGGTGTTCCTAAAAGAGGAAATTAGGAATATACAGGGCTAACTATAAGGAAATGTTCATTGGCTAAATGCAGAAAGAAAACGGCAACAAATGAAAAACAGCGAAAATGAAAAAAGAAGGGCGTACAGGGTGAAGTGTATGGATAAGGACAGACGTCAACAGAACAGGACCAGTTTGACATTGATTATACGTCACTGCTGCTGTGGATTCTCATATTGAAAACTCTCGTGTCAATTTTTTAAAAAGAGTTTTGAAGAAGTTGTACAAATCCTTTTGAAACATATTTTTCTAGTTTAGCTTTTTCTTGTTTCCTTGATTTAGTTTAGTGTAATACACATAGAGCATTTTATGAATATGTGCAGATATAAATGCCATGTTATTAAACCCTGTTAGTTTGGCAGTATATTTGCTATTCTAATTGAAATCCATTCTATATTATTTTCAAAGAAATGAGTGAAAAAATAGGATTTGAAAATACGGTTTTCTTTTTGTAAATAATCTTATACAATTTATGTTGAAAAATTGTAATATTTATTTTTGCACATTCAAGGCACGCGCAAATGGCGTTGGGGTTCTGGCTGAACTGTTAGAAGGATCAAGGCAATTCTTGCTGGCAGCAGAAGACAGGTGATTACAATAGATCTCGCTCATCACGATAACTGAGAGTAGATTTTGCTCACCACGATAACTGATAATAGATCTTGCTCATCACGATAACTGAGAGTAGAACTCGCTCATCACGATAACTGATAGTAGATCTCACTCATCACGATAACTGAGAGTAGATCTCGCTCATCACGATAACTGAGAGTAGATCTCACTCATCACAATAACTGAGAGCAGATCCCGCTCATCACGATAACTTAAAGTAGATCTCACTCATCACGATAACTGAGAGTAGATCTCGCTCATCATGACAACTGAGAGTAGAACTCGCTTATCACGATAACTGAGAGTTGAACTCG
Organism: Palythoa grandiflora; assembly: GCA_026546935.2. NCBI lineage: Eukaryota > Metazoa > Cnidaria > Anthozoa > Zoantharia > Sphenopidae > Palythoa > Palythoa grandiflora. The sequence goes on along the minus strand of JAOCPT020474347.1, from coordinate 7,225 downwards.
CTCATCACGATAACTGAGGGTAGATCTCGCTCATCACGATAACTGATAGTAGATCTCACTCATCACGATAACTGAGAGTAGATCTCTCTCATCACGATAACTGAGAGTAGAACTCGCTCATCACAATGGCGTTGGGGTTCTGGCTGAACTGTTAGAAGGATCAAGGCAATTCTTGCTGGCAGCAGAAGACAGGTGGTTACAATAGATCTTGCTCATCACGATAACTGAGAGTAGATTTTGCTCACCACGATGACTGATAGTAGATCTTGCTTATCACGATAACTGAGAGTAGATCTCGCTCATCACGATAACTGAGAGTAGATCTCGCTCATCACGATAACTGAGAGTAGATCTCACTCATCACGATAACTGAGAGTAGATCTCACTCATCACGATAACTGATAGTAGATCTCGCTCATCACGATAACTGAGAGTAGATCTCACTCATCACGATAACTGAGAGTAGATCTCGCTCATCACGATAACTGAGAGTAGATCTCGTTCATCACGATAACTGAGAGTAGATCTCGCTCATCACGATAACTGAGAGTAGATCTTGCTCATCACGATAACTGATAGTAGATTTCGCTTATCATGATAACTGAGAGTAATTCTCGCTTATCACAATAACTGAGAGTAGATCTAGCTCATCACGATAACTGATAGTAGATTTCGCTTATCACGATAACTGAGAGTAGTTCTCGGTCATCACGATAACTGAGAGTAGATCTCGCTCATCACGATAACTGAGAATAGATCTTGCTTATCACGATAACTGAGAGTAGATCTCGCTCATCACGATAACTGAGAGTAGATCTTGCTTATCACGATAACTGAGAGTAGATCTCGCTCATCACGATAACTGAGAGTAGATCTTACTCATTGCAAAAAAGATATTGAAAGTGAAAACTCGTGTAACAGCTTTTTTAAAAGTGGGATGATGCCCGAATTGATCAGACTTATTTGAATGACATCTAATAATGTTATTAAGTATAGTGTAATAATGCAGACCACAGGTTTCATTAGTCTGGTGTAAAAGTTTCTCGAGTTTTGAGAACTCAGGCGTAAAAACAGATCCATTATTTTAAATTCTATAAGTGCAATTTGCTCGTTTGCTCTATAGAAAACAGCCGTTTGCAGATAACAGAGCGAGACCCTTTACCTCATTTTCTACAAAACTGGCAGGGATTGTACACGAATTGCACAGGTGTTTATTGCAAGCGTTAATGGCAGAGTCCTTTGTGTATACCAAAGTTCAAATACTCAAGGTAAGTATAGTAATACAACTCTAGTGTTAAGTGTTTGTATCAGGACAGGCTGGCTATGCCTCGTTTTCTTTCAACACTTGTCTCGTGTCCCTCCACTTCTTGAAACATGATGGTGTAATGTTGTTTTATATCTTTAAATAAATTCAGATTTATGTTGATTGTTGGTGAAATTCTGATTATATGCTGATGAAATATTGACTAAAATTGATTTAACTACAACTATACTATTTCTTGCAACCGAAGCTCATAGTTTTTGAGTTTAAGTTGCAATTGAAAGAGTTTTTTTGAGTATTGTGTGGTATTGCACCTAAGTAACCACTTACATAACAATTTTTTTTAACTAAATTAGATCAGCCCATTTCAAAATTATGTATTGTGTTGATCCCTTGTTGTTTGCATGGTTTGCTGGCCCTGGTTCCTATATTATGTCATACAAAATGCAAGGCTGACCATTTCGTTCATGATCGCAAGATGAATGAAACGATTATATTAACGAAGGACCACTATTTCATAGAAAAGAACAGAAGTAAAATGACTGAACTTTCTTACTCTTATATATCATTTCTCTGCAAGCAATATCAGGCTGTTATTTCTTTCCTTAAGGAGTCAAGATGCATTGTAGTGATGTGCGGTCACAGCGACTATTAAATTTAACTTAGTAATCTAGCGGCATCCTCTTGGTAACCAGGCTTACCGGGTGGTGGTTGGCATATTTTGCGATTCTGTACAAAAATGCCAGTTTCTACAAAAAAACTCAAACTAAATTGCAATAAACAACCCTGTTTGAAATAAACATGTATCGGGATCCCATTACTAGGAGCTTCCACAAAGCCCTCACCACCGAGTGTTTGAAGAGGGGGCAAGGTGAATAGGGGAAAATGAAGATTTTTAAAATCTTTGTGTTCTCAACGGAAAAAACAAAACAACTATTTGTGAATGGTAGTGTAGGGAAAAAATGAATCCGTTTTATATCTTTCCTTTCATATTTATTTTCATTTACAAATCAAATAGTTCAAGTAGTATATACTCTCCAGGTTTTAAAAGTACTGTACCACCCTTTGCTCTGCAGTGTATTGCCGTGCTGATTGCAAACGCTCCTTACCACAGACTCAACAGAGGATTGTTGACAAAACTCGTCAACCATCTGAGACCTTTACTTGCTCATAAGGGTGAGTTCTTGGCTTACAGTAACCGAGGCTTTAATCACAATACACTTTTCTATTTAGTGACCTTCTTGTAACTTGACCATCACAAAAGCAAGAACTGCAATATGCCCATCTTACATTTTTACAGAAGAAATGTTTAGCTCTTGATATACGTATATATACATGAGATACCCGCTAAGCAAGAAAAATACGATAAATATCTACGATAATTCTTCTTTATTGCAACCTGACATGGAAACCTCACATTTGTGAAATTTCCAAAAAGGTTAGACGTGGTATTGGCATTTTATCTAAAATTCATCATTACGTGAATATTAAAATACTTACCCAACTTTGTTACTCTCTAATTTATCCCTTCGTGACATATGGCATCTTAGCCTGGGGAAACACCTAAGTATCTAACTTTGACCTCTTATAACCTTCCAAAAACGAGCTGTTCACATCATCGCATTCACCATTTGATGCTCATTCATCTCCATTACTCAAAGCACTGCAAATCCTTAAAATTGCCAATCTCTCATTTCTGCACGCTGCTCTTTTCATGCATCAGTACCATTTAGATTTGCTTCCTGCTACCTTCAGTGCCTTCTTTGTCCTGTTATCTGCAACTCATAAATATATAGTAGCTATGCAACGCTTTCGAGAGGGATACAGTGGAATATGCCACGCGTCCCTTTAGGCGAGTGTGTATATGAAGAAAATAAAAGTGACAAGTGGCATTTTCCGCGGTACCCACAAGAAAACGTTCCATAACTAATTTATCCCATGCCTACATCTTCGAAATTATTAATTTCTGCGAAAATTGCCGGAGATTTATGAAAATGTATGCAATTTCTGGAAACTTTCAGAAATCTTATGAAATCTTCGGAAACGGTTGAAAATTGTTTATAAGGCATTTTTACGATTTTTCGAAATTTTCGGAAAAATTTTCGGAAATCTTTGGAAGTGTTCGAAAATGGTCCTATATCATCGGAATTATTCTGAAATTTTCGAAAGAGTTGATAATTTTAATTAATAAATTACTAATAAGTCCATGTTATAGAACATAGTTGTGTTGCGCAAGTAATGACGGGAAGGTCGAGTGAATACTACCCGCAACGGGAACACTGTCCTCTGATTGGCTGTATTTTTCAAGGCATGGGATAGAATACAAGATCATCTAGTAAATCAAACTGCTACTTGCCCAGAGCTCGCCCAACTTTTGGTATTTTTAATATGAGGTTCTCCTGCATCAAAGTTTGGAATTCTCTGAGCTTGAATGATAAAACACTGAAAACATTGTGCCTCAAAACGAAAATATCATCTGACGCACTAACGAGCTGTTAAATTATATATGATTTTTTATCCTTTGCTAGCTTTGTGTGTGTGCAACCTGTGTGTCAAATCACGCAATCCTTCCTATTTTGATTTTGTATTTTTGTGAATTCTCGTTTCGTCTGTTGAAATGATATCGCGAAGCAGGGAGTCCTAGCTAGCTTAACATTTTAGTTATTCTAGGGCTTCCTGTATATGAAACATGTATTTACAAAGGTGTATATGAATGGATTGTATGAATGGATTGTATTTATTATTTGGAAAAATGCAACATAATGGCTTCTTGTTGTTGTTGAATTGCTTAAATTAAAATCCAAGATTGAATTTTGATGCACTTCAAGTTGTGCATGAAAAATGGTGCAACAACAAAGGAAAATAACCTTTTTACGGACTTTTTTCTTCATTTCGTCTGAAAAGTTCTTACAATTAATTGATTTTCCTTTGCTCCATACAGTAGGAATTTAAACTCCATTGTTATCATTTTAATGCCTGTTGCAGACACAAACCTCGCTCTAAATATAAGCTCCCCGAAATATATGTCCCTGAAATACGATGATGTTTCCCCAGTAAAATGAGGTATTCGTAGCGCTTATTTTTCAGTTTGAAATTTATATTTTTAGAATTGTGCTAAATTGTCGATATCGCTTGTCCAAATAAATTTTACGATAAAAGGTTTTTTGAACTCATAAATTTGATTCGTTCAGAAAAAATCCTAACTGAATGAATGTCTCAATCTGCGTTCTAGATTGCTGTGTATGTGTGGCTGTGATGGAGTGCCTGGCAATGATTGTGTCTGTTCAGGCACCACTGGATGAGGTGATAGATTTAATGCAATCAGAAGCAAGTACATCAGCTTGTGTAGAGGATGGGCAGATGTCAGATTTGTCGTCGTTTGGACAGACACCCAGTGAACCAGCGTCATCAGATGTTTCTCCCAGCATGTTTATGGCTAAGCCATTGAAAGAGATTCCCAGCTATACTCCCTGGCTTATATCGTGGTGTCATCAAGCCGTCTGTCCCCAGAATAACACACCATTACAGCCAGTTGCTATACGAATACAAGCCCTCCAAGTTATTGCTGCTTTTATCAAGCATTACTTTACATTGTCAAGGTAAGTTCAACTTGGACAACAATATTCGCTCTACAAAAGTAATATTTTTTGGCTGAAAGGATATGAACTTCCTTTTAGTTGAGTAAAAGAAACAAGAATTCAATGCTTCTGGTACAAACTCCTACACAGATATTTACCCACCAATAAGTTTTTATATAGAATTGGGTACATAGACAAACCTAATTGTTCCTTCTGTGGTAATGAAAATGAAACACCAGAACATCTTTTTTGTGAGAGTTGCTTTAGAAGAACGTATTTGCAGAGACAAATAGGCTTAGTCCTGAACTTGTCTTTGCAAACTGATATTTGGTATCGTTGATGATTCTTGTAAGAGCACCAACTATCTTATACTTAGTATAAAGTACTATATCTGCTTATGTACAATGTAACGAAACCAAACCGAATTTGTCTACAGCATTAGAATATATTTTAAAAAAAGTACCACATAAAAAGATATGCGGTTTCTCAAAACTGCCAGAAGTTGAAAAAATAAAAAAAGTTTAACTTGTCTTCAATGAGTTACATGTACGGTTCCCATGTCTGATGTGTGAGGATTGCTGTGCAATGGGAATCAGCACAGCCGAGTGGCCTGTGCTCTTCACAGTCTGGGATCGAATCCTGTACTGAGATTTGTCTCAGTCTGAGTCCGAGGCCCCAAGCACTCCCGTTTTCCTCGACAAGTGTGCCAAGTTGTCATGAAAAAATAAGAAGAAAACTATATGCGCTTCGTATATCGTCTTTCCCTCAGATAAATGGAAAAAATAATTTTATAAAGGAGATGAAAAATGTTTTCCATGCCTTCATAGCGTGGTGAAAACCTCGGCAAAGTCTGTTAGAATTCTAGAGCAAGTGAAAACTTTCAGCTGCCTCTCGGGTTTTCACTGATCTGCTCACAATTCTTCCTCTGTTTTCAATAGGCTATGAAGGTACGGAAAACATGTTCTATTTCTTAAATGGTGCAATGTCAAATATGTCACTCAAAGTTTGGTTAAAACATGTTGTAGTTCTTCAGTGCCCTGGTTAGTCGGCCTTTCGTTTACTTGTTCACAAGAAGAAGATGAAGCTGTTGCTTTGTATGCTATCAAGGTTAGACGATTTTGTTTTCTTATCTGTTTGATTTTAAGTTTTGAACCTTATTGTTGAAAAGTAGATTTTGTCAGTAAACTGTAATCAACAGGCAGCTTTTAGAAAGTAAATAAGTTTAACACCTTAAACATTACATGGATGCTCCGTGAGGCGAATTATATCTTTGTGGATTGAAACTGTATTCCACGAGTAAACAATCGAAAGATTTTCAACAAAAGAAAATATAACTTGTATCTCTAATCCCCCACGCAATGTTCAATGTTTAGTGTATCACTAGCCACGAAAAAGTACAATTTTTCAGTTAGTTTTTAGAGGTACATACAAGCAACATAACTGGCCTTTCACACGTGAAATACCAATTTTTCACTAACAAGAAACATGGGTGTTTTATTCTGTACAAACACTTCATTCATCATCAACAACAACAGCAGCAATATTTATTTCAATACCAAATGTTTACAATATATAATTTACAATTATAAAGAAAAATATACATCAATTATGGTACTTAGCTAACTGTAATAGCCAGAGGCTAGACTAGACAGTTAGCTAAATATCATCTAGAATTAACACAAGCTAATTACATATTTGGATTAAAATTTAACTTCACTTTAAAATAATTAGTTTGTTTGATTAGAGAAATTTTAAAATAAAAAAACTAAACCCCAAAAATGTTCATAATTAATATTCTTGTGATAAAATATTCTTTTGATAAGTTCTTAACAATAGTCCCGATGACTCATATAAAATAGAAGTTTTCATCGATGAAAATTGTTTACATATTTTTACCAAAGCAATCAGTTTTGATTTGATAACTAGCGACACTAACGTGGATGGAGCAGAACTGTAAAGTTTAATTCAGAAATTGCTACTGCTTTCCTATTATAAATTTGTAGTCATGTACATGGATGGTTCTACATCAATTTAACATTCACTTTCTTATCTGCAGTTGCTGGACGAACTCAATAAAGCAATGCTAGCGAATGTTGTGAAGCAATCACAGGTCGAACTTCCTTCCATTTTTACCAAATGCCAGGTAATCAGTTCTTTAATATTAGGAATACCAATATTGCTAATAATATTTTTAGTGGAAAAGGTATAATGGTTATCTTACAGGGGAGTCAGGTTGGCGTAATGATCAGTCATCACTTGCACCTCTAACCTGTACCATCCAGGATTGGGGAGTCAGGTTGGCGTAGTGCTCAGTCATCACTTGCACCTCTAACCTGTACCATCCAGGATTGGGGAGTCAGGTTGGCGTAGTGCTCAGTCATCACTT
>JAOCPT020474256.1:0-12904 GCA_026546935.2 Palythoa grandiflora | reverse complement strand
CAGTTGAGATTTTCATCAATTAACACACCTAAATATTTAGTTGCACTTTCTTGTTTTAGTAGACAGTTATTCAATGACAAATGTACTGGAAATGTTATTTTCTTCTGTGGTGCATGGAAAATGACATAATTTGATTTTTCAATGTTAAGTGAAAGTTGATTACAACATAGCCATTTATGTACATAACCCAGCTCATTCTTAGCTGTGCTTTCAATGTCTAAGAGAGACTTACTTGAAAAAAATAAATTTGTATCATCAGCAAATAGATGAAAATCTAGAACATCTGAACAATTAGGTAGGTCGTTAAGATACAATAAGAAGAGGAGAGGACCTATTACAGAGCCCTGAGGGACTCCCATGGGAATAGGCTTTATATCTGAATTTGAATTGCCTATAGAGACAAACTGCTTCCTATTACATAGATAAGACTTGAACCATTCCAAAGCGATTCCTCTAATTCCATAGAAAAAGAGTTTATCAAGCAGAAACTTATGATTGACAGTGTCAAATGCCTTAGATAGGTCTAAAAATATTCCACAAGAATAACTACTAGAGTCAATTGATGTTTGAATTTTATCAGCAATAGAAAGAACAGCTTGGAGGGTAGAGTGGTGTTGTCTAAAACCAAACTGTTTATGAAATAGAATATTATTTTTATTTAGAAAACTCATTAGCCTTGAGAACATTAGCTTTTCTAACAATTTGTTAAATACTGATAACAGTGATATTGGTCTATAGTTGGTAACACAAAGATCAGACCCCTTCTTATGTATTGGTATAACATTTGCTACTTTAAATTTCTCTGGAACAATACCAGTTTCAAAAGAAAGGTTGAAGATTTGTTCAAGTGGAGATGAAATCAGATCCTTAATAAGGATCAAAATTTTAGTTGGAATACTATAAGGCCCAGTAGATTTAGATGGGTTGAGCTTATTTATCTCCTCAGAAACTTCTTCTGAAGTTACTCGTTTTATATAGAAACTATTTAATGTAGAATTTCGCATGAAAGACATAGGAGAATCATCAACTGGGGGTATACCTTGAGCTAAGCGAGTTCCTACATCAGTAAAGAAATTATTAAAGGCATCTGCAATATCTTTGCTATCTATAATGTCATTTCCATCCACCACAAGTTTAGAAGGAATACAGGAACCTTTAGATTTATTTGTTATTAATTTTCTTATACCACTCCATATATTTTTAATATTTGATTGATTCTTATTAAAATACTCTATGAAGTAATTGTTTTTACTAGATTTAATTAGATGATTAAGTTTATTTCTATACATTTTGAATTTTTGGTGATAGTAAGTTGACCTGTTATTTAGAAATTTCTTATAAAGTTTATTTTTAATTTGTATAGATTTTCTGATGCCCTTTGTTATCCAAGGCTTAGATGTTTTTTTTTAGTGTTCTCTTACTTAGAGTTTTGAGTGGAATATGTGCGTCTACTACAGCACTTAGTTTGAAATAGAATGAATCAAATGAATCAGATGCATTCTTGGAGTTTTGACATGTTTCCCAGTTTATCATTCTTATGTCATCACAGAATTTTTCAGGATCAAAATTAGAGTAATCTCTTATAACCTTAGAAAAGTTTTTTGGAAGTGTCATGAATTTGTTAATGATTATGAAATTAGGAAGATGATCAGTTAGATCATATATCAAATTTCCACTTATGGTGTGATGTGAAAGTGAATTAAGGAAAATATTATCAATCAGCGTTGCGGAATAATGTGTTATTCTTGTTGGTTTAATAATGTGTGGACTATAGAAATATGAGGAAAGTATATTAATGAATTCATGAGTATCTACATGAGACTCAAAATTCAATAAATTTAAATTAAAGTCACCAAGTATTGCACAAGTCTTGTTTTCCTGGCTTATTTTCTCTAAAGTATTATTGATATATTCTAGAAAGCTTGAGGGATTACTTCGAGGGTGTCTATAAACAACGCCACAAACTATATTTTCATGAAGTTTACTATGGACTTCAATCCACAGTGTTTCAAAGTCAACAGTGGATTGAGATATGTCCGATCTTAAATGGAAAGATAAATTTTCTTTTATATACAAACCAACTCCACCTGCATTTGACAAACTTGGTTGACATATAAATTGGTAACCTGGAACTTCATGATTTGGAATGTTGAATGAGTCTAATTTTATTTTGATTTCAGTTAAACCAATAATGCTAAATTCATGTTTTAACTGGTGCAACATTTCAAAAAAAATGTCAATCTAATCTTGTATTTTGTGGTCCATTCATCTTGGCCATGGCAATTTTTTCCTTGTATTGCCATACCACAAACCCAAAGCTCATTTCCAAGGTCAATTTGTAGGTACTCTTTGCCTAATAAACCATCCTTCTTGGGCGCCCACCCACAATTTTCACTTTGTAAGCGACCATATCTGGCAATGTATTTCTCATTAAAGGATGATGAGGCCAGGAAACTTGAATTTGGTATCCTGCCACCATGGTTGGCGCCCAGTGAGGTAACATTAGAACATGAAAAAACTGAGGAAAAGTTAAAATACAACACTTTGTGAACTATGAACACACCGTACACTACCCCTAGTGAGATATCGTTAGAACGGCTGAGGAAAAGTTAATATACAACACTTTGTGAACTATGAACACACCGTGTCTCAATGAGGAAGTAATGAACATGAAATTATCAGTTGGTATGTGTTGTAGTTAGCTAAGCTAAATCTTTCGCGGCCCACTGTGGCAGCCGCTTTTCTTCGGTTTCCGTCAATGTTAAACGGATGACGGTCAACGGTTGACTACTCCTGGACGAGACAATAATTTATCGCATGCAGGCTAGCCACCAGCAGAAACTGGTAATTATTTTACCGGCATCGTCAGTATGGAAATTCTGTGTGTCCAGTCAATGTTGGTCTTTAATGTTGACCCCCTCCCCCTAAATTGTTATGACATCACTCTGATGTCGGTCCTCCTTTCCCAAATATTTAATCTCCCTTTTCTTTCACCTGACAACACTCAATAGCCTTATGAAATTTCCAGTTGTATGATATTAGTTAAATAATCAGCAGCAGTACTTTAAGCACTCTAAGTTTTAAAGATATTGCTACAGCTATATGATATGATATGATATGATATTATTGAGGAATCAGATTTTATAATTTGATATTCATTTAAATATACTGCCATAATGAGCATTAGTAAACGAAATACAATATCACTTAGTACCTTTTTGTTTAGCATTTAGTTAAGCATTTTAAAGCAGGCAGTCAGACAAAACCAACACGGAAATGAATGAACTAGACACATAAACAGGATGGATAATTAGAATACAAATTACTTCCATCGTTGTACTTACATATTTTGCTTACCTGTTTTCGGCCAGCAAGTGAAGTCGTCCTACAAACAAAACAAAAAGATCCGTAATCCAAACAAGAAAACTAGTCATGAATATCTGATATCTCATGTATTGTTTAAATTGTTAATCCGGAAACAAGGAACAGGTATTAGTTTTCTGCAAAACTAAAAGGTCTATAAAAATGTTTTCTGAGAAGAAAGATTTTGGCAGTGTTCATGACGACCAGCAGAAATTATTTTCCAAACTTAGATTTTTCTTTTTTTTGTTTAACACAACTGGTAAATTTATAGTTTGGGTTGCAGCTACACTTTGCTTTGTTAAGAACAAACTCGACAAGAAAATTGAGGTAAAATTGCCTGAGAATTAAGAACAAAATAAAAACTAACTGAGACTGAAAAGATAGTTTCACGGCAAAGTTTTGATGAAAATGTTTATCTAATTTGTTTATCTACATTACTTATAGTTTTGATGAGTTTTAAATATTCGTTTCAAATATTTATCAAACAGAAGTCATGAGATACAAAATATTTATTCAGGGCAGTTTTAAAGCCTACGGAAAACACGGTTAACAAGAACAAAATTAAAAGAATTTAAGGCTGAAATTGCTGAAAAAATAACATGCAGCATTGAGCCTGGGCGAATTTTTACCCGTTCTTAATAATAAAAAAATGTATTTAGAAAAAATATAAGGAAGGTCTAAGATTACTTACTGATTGATTTCTTTATACTTATATAATTTGTAATTGTATTATATACTTACTTATTATTATCTATATACGTCCTTACTTTTTATCTTTAAAATCTCAAAACTTGATTAAGTGTCTTTTGAGTTCAACATCAAGATATTTTAGTACAAAATTTTCCAAAACAAAGCCATGATAAAGTAACGTTGTATACCTTAGTTACCACTTGAGATGGCCGAATCTGCTGGAAGGTGATGCCATCTGTAGAAGACGATAGAGACAGAAAGAAGTCTTTTGTTCAGACACTTCTCGTTCATATGGCATTCTTGGAGACATCTCAAACGGTCAACAAGAAAGAGAGTTTTCAACACTTTGCCGACCATCATGTAGTTAGGGAGAGTAAACGGAAAAAAAGCTAAAGCTGGTTCCAGAAGGACAAAAACTACCACTGACAGAAAGAAGAATTTGATGAGAAAAGGAAGTGCTTTTGAAACAAAAAACTTCATTTTGCGATTACAAAAACTGACAGGTCTTAGAAAATGCCAAACGCATAAATGTATTTAGTGACAGCACGAGGTCCTCGGCTTTGGTCTTCTAGCTCAAATTAAAATCATCTCAAGATGCACCTGTTATTTAAGGACTAGACAAAAACAGATGCGTTGTATGATATGAATAATATCATAAGGTTCCGTTTTCCTATCTCTTATGTGGACCAATCAAATTTAACGCGCGTGTCTCTGAGCCATGATGCTATCTTATGTAAACAATACACGATTGTTTTGATCATACTAAATGTTTATAACATAGAGTAAATATCATTATATATTTGTGCAATAGGAAGAAATGTTAAAGATATTGTAAGACTTTTCATTCTGTATAAACATTCTATCTTTAACTATTCAGCAAGTCTTTAAATTCCTCTGAAATATATTGCTGTTAGTTTCCTGTTTTATATCTATACGAGGCTTCTCAACAACTGTAGGAGTGACGTAACTCTTTCGAATACCAAACCGACTTGTAAACGGAAACTTTTTTGTATTACTTAGTTTAAAATTTTAAACACAACTTTTCTGTCTTTAAAATCTAGTAATGTTCCACTATCAAACACTGTAAGTGCAAGCCCAAGGCAAGAAAACAATAGCGGAAGTTTAAAAAAGGCTCGGTGGCCCTTATCGTTATAAAAAAGTTTTCAGTGTGCATTTTCGCCGTACAACTAAACATTAAAAGCAGCAAGCTTTTAATATGTAAATGATCATCAAAACAGCTGAATTTTCACTGTTAATGGAACAGTTAGAACAAAATTGTTCGAATTCGTTTACTTTACGACCGTTTTTGCGAGATTTCGTATTTCAAACTAAAGTTTGAGGGCTTACTTGATTGGTTTTAATCATGCGTACTCTATGGCGCGTTTTCAGGGTCAAAATTAGATATGCGTTTAACGCATTAATTACTTTTGAATTAAAACTTCTTAGTAGATCTTTGAAACAAATTGTGTTATTTTTCGACAAATTACTTTCCAAAAGGGCAGATTACACACACATTTCTTGCAAAAGATGCATTGCTTGCAAACATTACTTAGAAATACTCATTACTTGCGAATACACTTACTTCTGAATTTACATTACTTTCAAATACACATTATTTTTACATTTACATTACTTGCAACTGCACTTTACTGTTGAATTTACATTACTTGCAAGCACAAATTAGTTGTGAATTCCCATTATTTGCGAACACATATTACTTTTGAATTCAAATCAAATTAATTGCGAATAAAAATACTTTTAAACTCGCATTAGTTTCGAACACATATTACTTTTGAATTCAAATCAAATTAATTGCGAATAAAACTACTTTTAAATTCGCATTAGTTTCGAACACATATTACTTTTGAATTCACATTACTTTTGAATTCACATCACTTTTGAATTCACATTACTTTCGAACACTCGCATTACTTGCGCACTCTCATATTACTTGCGAACTGTCACATCGCTTCCGAACACAAATTACTTTTGCGGCGCGTTAGTGGGGTCAAAATTACGTCACCAGTCACGTGAACAAGTCCGCCACGTTTTTCAGTCACGTTGTCAGTCCACGGTTCATGAAAGCTGCTTGTTGGCCGGGAAAGGAACGTTTTATAAAAATTTAAAATCATGAATCCAAATATCCTTCGTGAGATGGTGTTTGGATACATGAGATGATGACGGCATCTACTTCAACAACAGCAACGCCTACTACAATGAACACAACAATGAGTAATTACAAAATTTTTTTTTACGAAATTTCGTTTCCTTGGGAAGATCTTATCTAATTTTAAGTATGGTCGGTTTTCTATTAAATACCCGTTCTTAGACAGTATTTCTCTCACGTCACGTCTCTCAAGTTGTGTTACGAAAGGCAATGTTTTCTCCCTTCGATTTTTGGTTTCTTTTTAATGCCGCACTTCTACTTTCAAATTTAATTTCTGCCGGGGTTTTCTCGATTTGAGTTTCTGTTTATCTTCGTTATAAAAAGCGTTTTTTGAAACCTCCGATTTGGGTTACGAATTTGTTTTCGATCGAGTTTGCCCGCAGGAGTCTAATTGCTTCGCCTTGTACAAAGCCTTTTTCAGCTCCTGGTGATAGGCGATATTTGAAGTGCGCATTTTAGAAATTTTCAGTTGGAATACCGGTGTATTTACAGCTATTCGACGAAGATGTTGCAAAATTTGCTCCAAACGAAAATGGCGTAGTCTATCAAGTCCTCGCTCGTATTTAGCTCTAAACGTCGGGAAAGATCAAGTAAAACGGGTCGAATACTTTCTAACAATCGCAAATGCTCTGGCGAAAGTGACTCCGCCCTGTTTGCTTTGCTCAACAAACTCTTCCCCAGTTTCCAAGAGGATTCGTTCACGTGACTGGTGACGTAAGTGTGACAGTTCGCAAGTAATATGAGAGTTCGAAAGTAATATGAGTGTTTGAAAGTAATATGATTGTTCGAAAGTAATATGAGTGTTCGAAAGTAATATGAGTACTCGAAAGTAATATGAGGGTTCGAAAGTAATATGAGAGTTCGCAAGTAATGTGAGTGTTCGCAAGTAATATGAGACGGTTCGCAAGTAATGTGAGTGTTCGCAAGTAATATGAGAGTTCGCAAGTAATGTGAGTGTTCGCAAGTAATGTGAGTGTTCGCAAGTAATATGAGAGTTCGAAAGTAATGTGAGTGTTCGAAAGTAATGTGAATTCAAAAGTAATATGTGTTCGAAGCCAATGCGAATTTAAAAGTATTTTTATTCGCAATTAATTTGAATTAAAAAATAATATGTATTCGCAACTAATGCAAATTCACAAGTAATTTGTGCTTGCAAGTAATGTAAATTCAAAGGTAATGTGTATTTGAAAGTAATGTAAATTCGATTCAGAAGTAATGTGTATTCGCAAGTAATGAGTATTTCTAAGTAATGTTTGCAAGCAATGCATCTTTTGCAAGAAATGTGTGTGTAATCTGCCCTTTCGGAAAGTAATTTGTCGAAAAATAACACAATTTGTTTCAAAGATTTGCTAAGAAGTTTTAATTCAAAAGTAATTAATGCGTTAAACGCATATCTAATTTTGACCCTGAAAACGCGCCATACACTACAATGAGCTTCAATTTGTGGCACTGACTGAACAAGCCAAGTCGATAAAGGATGGGCACTGTAACAATATCTTACGACATGGTATCCACAAGAATGAACTATGAAATTGGGAAATGCCCTTCTCCTTCAGAACTGATAATGTTAACCGATAAAAAAATTGTGAATAGTGTTTCAATAGATTGCTTTCATTAAAAAGAAATCCTTTAGCAAAAGACAATGACGATCACATCCAGTTCATGCAGAAGATCATAGGCATGCAAGTCAAGTTCCCCAAAAACAATTGCAAAACCTTTTCATGCCGAGTGTGGTATTTGCCCCATTTTAGTATTTATTATCCCAAAATACCAGATCAGATGAGTTGTGTTTGAGGCGAGCGTCATTTTCAGCGGGGAATCGCTAAAGAAACACTCACTTTAGAGACTGGATTGGATGAATTCCTTGATAGGGATCCTGTTCCGTTTCCGTGAAGGGAAATCGATTTAATTTGTGACATTGAACACTATGAAATGTTTCGATGGTTCCATGTTAATCCAGAACATAGAGACTCTGGTTTGAGGGAAATAACTTACATAGCCGTATTGCAGAGGCTGAGTATACAGGATGAATGTTCATTTATTTGGTAATGTATCCGGCATTTCCTGGTGTAGCGAACTTTGTATTGAAGGGGACTGCAGAATTTGGCATCAGCGATTTTGGGTGAAACAGGAGATTTTCTCCAGAAAGAGTTCTATGTAGATGACAGCCTGAAATCGAGAGTTATTCCTCATAGAAAAAGTAAAGATCCACACTGATGTGTCAAACCTCCTCGTTTTAACATTCTTGTGGAAGTAAACTTAGGCCGGACTAGGTCAGTTATCCTATCTGCGCCTTGTTAATGATTTTGGTCATGTTTATATCAGCTTTCTTATGCCTAAGAGTAGAGTAGCCCCTATCAAACCAATGTCAACACCCCGGCGTGAGCTCAGAGCAGCAGTTATCTCTATCAACGTCACCTCAATGCTCAGCAAATTGTCTGGAAATTTCACTCGCCCAAACCTCTACACAAGAAAGAGATGGCGTCGCATATAATATCTAAATAAACAAGATGGCGATGCGAATATTGTGCTTTTCAGAACAAGCATCAGAAGTGGAATCATAAAGGACGTTGCAACCGAGTAGGTGATATCGTTCTTATGTGCGACAAAAACATCCCAAGAAACAAGTGGCCTCTTGCTAGGATCACAAAGGTGTACCCAAGTTCTGATGGTCTCGTTCGCAAAGTACAGTTAATGCAAGCTACTGGCGGCAAACCTAAATTCCTGGACAGACCAATCCACAAGCTGATCTTGGTTCTGCCTCAACTGACAAGAATAACAAAAAACCAGACCAAGGCATATCCCCCGACGAATAAGACTTAATTGAACAAGTTATTTCGTAGTTTATGTTGACAATTGTTTCGTGTACATACCATATATACGAGGGAAGGCATGTAGAATTCTAGACCTTTATATTATAATAACATCAAGTAGCTTAAGCGTTTAGTGTCACCCAGGCCCCGGGGCCAATTTATCGGGTGGGAAGTGTCACTTTAGTCGTTACTACTTTAGTTGGTTTGTAGAACTCGTTAAGTGCGGACGCCCACGTCAGTTGTAAGTACTTCTTGTTTATCTCTTTTTTAGTTTAGACTTACAGTAGTTTTGATTTATTTCTCTATTTACTCTCTTTAGCTTAAGATATATGTCGAGCCTGTGGTTGTCGATCCGTCTTGAGTTGTTAGAAAGTTGTTTGATAGTCTCTAACTTGCTACGAACTGAACGCTGAAGTTGCTGCTGTTGTTTATGCTTGTTTCATGGATGTTCACACTGGTGAAACAACTGAGCGAAATGGAAATAAGTGAAAGCACAAGAAAAAGGAAAGGAATATGTTTCTTTCAATCTTGTGCTTGTGCTTGCGCTTGTGATAAGTTCATACATGTACTACATGTGCAAATAAATAAATAATACATAATAACAACTCACTGAAAGGGGCTTTTCACGGTGTCATGATTGAAACTCCCAATCGGCAGGGAGACTGGACAGAAGGTTATTTACCATTGTGTGGCCGGCGGGCAGAAAATTTAACATTGAACTCAGAACCTCCGGGTTATCAGTCAGCGCTTTTGACCGCTCGGCCACACTGCCTCCCTTGATGATTTTCTTATTTTTATTCTTATTTTCAGTATTCCGGTTTATTTCACAAGTGTGAACTAGATTTTTAAGCGATCAAATATAAAAAGTCATCTTCATAAGCCTGTGTTGTCCGTTTGCAGCGAAAAAGAATATGCAAAGTCCGACTGCTTTTTTAGCTATTACAAAATAATACCTCCAGGGATGCTTTTGATAAATTTGTTGTCAGACTGATTTAAATTACGAAGAATAGCTACACGTACAAAACAAGTTTATATTTTCATTCAATGGCAGCTGCGAAAGCTAATTTTAAGGTTTTAATTGAAGGACATTTGCTTTCGTGTGGCCCGTGGGCAAAGAATTTAAACTTGAACTCGGAACCTCCGGGTTATGAGTCATCGCTTTTAACCGCTCGGCCACACTGCCTCCCTTGAATTTGATTTTTGTTCTTATTTCAGTATTCTTATTTCACAAGTGAGAACTAGGTTTTTAAGCGATAAAACAGAAAAAAAGTCTCAGCTTTAAAGTTTGTGTTCTCCGTTCGCAGTGAAAAAGAACTGATACAAAATCCGATCGGTTTTTTTAGCCATCATTACAGATAATCGAGTTGGGCCGAGTTAATTTGGAAAAAAGGCACACGTCATTTGGTCGAATAGAAGTTAATCATCCAAGCCTTTAAGACCGACAATCTTCAATTTGGCGTAAAAAACAAATGATTTTCCCAAACTGGACGAGGACCCATTGGATTGCCTGTTAGTAACATAGGAGACAAATTAATTTTGCATTTTAGGCGCCTGTGAGATCAAACTTTCTGAAACGGAAAGTGTCGAGCGACGAGGGTTTTGAACAATCAGAAAATTGCCGTAGGGCAAACTGAAAAAGTACTAAACAATAGTCATTAATGTAAAAAAACAAATATAAAAATAGCCTGAGCTTGCAAAGGAGTCGAAAAATAACACGTTAAAGATTTACTTTTCATAGTTTCTACTTTTCAACGGTAACTGAACTCCTGTTCAAGGTTAAGGGAAAATTACTGAAAACAATGAATGTATTTGCCTTTTGCAGCAGCAAATATTGTTCGCAAGGCAGCTTTATTTCAAAAATTATTAATTGGTAAGATGAAACAACAGCTTTTTCAACCCAAAAATGGATAAAATGCAATCAACTTCAAAATTGTTGTTGCCGAGGCAGAGGCGCGAAAAGTGACGACACGTACCGGTGCGTACGCCAAAAAGCGCGGGAATTCACTAACTGTAAATGAATTACAAGTAAAACAACCGATTGCGAGGAGCTTTTTGCTTACTTCACTTTTTAAAAAAGTTTAAAAATTCAAAAGTTTTGTTTTTCTTCAACCGAAATCTTAGAATTGAACCTTGTAAACGAGACTTTTTTTCTTTATCTTCAGTTCGCCAATTGCAACAGCTCACGCGATTGATCACGAAGCCCAGTTGCTATGGAATTTTATAATTGCACATATGAAATTTCAATTTGGAGGGCATTTACTGATAAACTGAGTCCAAAATCATGGTATAACTTGTCTTCTATCTTGATACAAAAAAAATTCCTCCAGGGATGCTTTTGACATTTGTTGTAAGAATAAAACTGTTGAGATGCTCTGACGAAGGGCAAACGCTCGAAACGTCAGCTTTTTCATATTCCTACGACGATGAATATTCGTTTATCGGCACTAGTTCAAGCTTGGATCTGCTTGCCGACGCTTTCAATAGTTTTTTAAAGAAACTATTTAATTAAAGGTTGTTGTAGAAATAGCTACATGCACAAAACAAGTTGACATCTTCATTCAATGTCAGCTGCAAAAGCTAATTTAAGCTTTTTGTGTGTTTTTTCCGGATGCCCAAACTGCTTAAATGACGTACATTGCAACAGAAAAAACAACCTAACTATTTATCATTGACACTAAAGAATTCATTGACAAAGTCCAAGTAATTATAACAACGCCAAAAACGATTTATCCAAATTACAAAAACCTCCGCTTAATTACAAGCATGTATGCATTATACATCTTCAATTATAAAACAATGATTGCATGACGCACACAATGATTAACTGAAAGCCGCGTTTCTATAAGTTTATGAAAACATGTAGTCCAACGTCCGTGCCATAGATTATGCGAGAAAGAAGAATTTAAACTTATTTGGATAATATCAATAAAATGTCTTCAGTTTCTTTGTGTGGGATATCTTATAAAGGAAATAGAAAAAAAAAACATTTTCTCCGTGTTTCCAAAAGCGGGAATACGAGCCCGAAGTTAATTCGTTATTTCTTAATTCAAACACATTATCTCTAATAACGCTGTTCTGATTAGATAAGGACAACTTAAGTATTTAAGGATAACGAACCGTTTTTCAACACGATCCTATAGGGAGCGCCTGAATACAATTTTCGATACCTCCACCCGGCTTTTCACTGCTATGCAACCTTTTGAGTTTCTTTTTGGTTTCGGGATTGGATTTGTACTGCTATCAATCAAAACTTGTTGTTTATTATTTAGCGTGTGCCAGCTAATTACAATCCATGAACCACAGACAGTGTAGATTTATCGTCTGTGTTAGTGCGGTTTTCCAATCCTATAGAGCTTGATGTTAAGCCGGGAAATACTTCCTTGTCCATTGACTACTCTGATCTAGATAAACCGCCCAATCCGCTGTTACTATTCATGTCCTTTCTAAATCAGAAATATTAGTTCTAAGAAAAGACTTAAAATTGATTCCTGTCTTTAAGCAATCTGAATAATTTCAAGCCAAGAACACAGAAATCATTTTTTGTCAGTAGGGGCCGTCTTAAAGCTTTTTTTCACAAATCTTCAAATCTATATTCCAATCGCGATGTCTTTCAACGTCGTCATCCTTGCAAATCTAGCGGGGTTCCTCCAGATGGACAATTTGCCTCTCTTGATCTTTTTATCAACAAGTGTCGCCAGATGATCGTCATGACATAGCTAATGTCAACTTCAACCGGAAAATCAGTTTCTCTTTCTAAAGGAGAATACTCAGCCCTTTGGCAACCTTCGTGACCGTAATTAGCCACTTTAGAAACGAGTTTGGGACTGGGACGAATGCAGGACCGCAAAGGCGCTTGGGATCGTTACATGGG
>JAOCPT020474153.1:0-12907 GCA_026546935.2 Palythoa grandiflora | reverse complement strand
GGCGGCGTGCGCCGTAGGATGTCAATAGTCTCGTCAGATATTATAATAATACTTTGATTTTCTGATGAAATATTTTTAGTTAGCTTTTGCTAGTCAAAGGCCAATCGAATTCCAGAGATGCCAATTGACTCCCGCTTTTTGGGATCAACTCCCGTCTTTTTTCGGGTTATGGTTCTTTTCAAAATAAAAAAAGAAGAAGTAAAAAAAACGAAAAACAAACGATAGTAGACTAAAATGTATATCGTCAGGGTGTAGTAATGTAAAATCATCCGCTTTTTTGATTGATATAGATGGGGTTGCCTTGGCACCTCTGTCAGTAGTTCCTTTGTCGATTGTTTTCAGTTGGGCAATAAAAAAAATTTCGAGGATCTTTCATTCATTAATAGTTTCTTTCATGTTCTCGATGTCGCCAAGATCATAGACAAAACAACTTTTTCAAATTTACCTAAGACATAGACACTTTCCTTTAGTCTTAAGAAGCTCACGGAAGAAAAACTGAGAAGCCAGACTAAAAAACCTTGCGTTTTCGAAATCATAAAACATTAGTCATTACTATATCTTGTCAAAAGCTTCGGTAACAAAATCGAGCGCTAGTGGCAAAAGTATTCACACTAGGCCTATAAGAACAACTTTATTGTTATTATGTCAAGAGTGTCGGCTGAAATATTGTTTTATGGAAGGAAAGATATCTCAAATTACATTCTACGTGCATGTTTTTTAATTGGTGCAGCGTTTAAACTGGCCACGAAAAAATACCAAAAATACAATTGACTAAAAAACCCCGTTCGATTAAATGAGAATTTAAACTGATGGAACATGCCTGTGGAAGTGTATATAGTTATTTGTGTCCGTGGTTAACATTGAAAATTCAAAATGTATATATTGAAAGCATGTTTTGCGGAAGTCAAAGATTTATTGATACGAGAGAGAATGCCTGCTTTACTACTTTTCATTACATTACGCCATTGGCGTTTGCCCCGCAGCAAGTATCAATCAATCATTTCAGTAATACTCGTGTGTATTAAAACAAAAACACGTAACAAACCTACAAAACGGACAAAAAGAGCTTAAACATTCAAGTCAAACCAGAAAAGATCAATATTATGTAATGTTGTATAATGTTAGTTTTACATAATAAATACTGTAGAATAGATATTGTAGATCAGTTTTTTTTTTTGCAATGTTTGTCAAATTTTGGCTTTCGCTCAAATTAAATAGTTCGCGATCGTTTCTCCAATTAGCTGCTTTATTATTTTTAAAAAAATCTTTAGTAATCGTCTAAACAGGAAGGCGCTTACAAAACTGAATTTTTTGCAGTCCCATATTTGCAAATGTATACGTACTTGTAAAAGTCATTTAGTTCCTACTTCAGTAGTCGTACAAAAAATTTGACTGACATGACAGTTTGGGAGGAGGGAGCCATTGGTGTTGCAACCAGATCTAGATCAAAATATAATATTATATAATGATTGAATACACAATTTATTCTTTAAATCGAAAGAAAGAGTACTGGCAAAAGCAAACATTCAAAAGGAACCAGTATTCAATCGCTGTTCAGTTGCGTCGAGCCTGAGTACCGGCTTGAATTGTCAAAATGTCTGAACTATAAAGAGGCTTCAAACAGTGCAACTACAGTGGTATACAATTATAAACATGAACAGTAACAGTATCCAATTCAAAAGTCTAACTTACATTGGGGTGGAATCACTCCAAGTGTTACAGATTGGTTGCAGCTGGTTTTGTCCAGGTCTCGAAACATTCAATTACGTTTTTGTATTTTTTTATAAATCTGTAGCTTTTTATAATCCCACTCTGCGGGTCTAATATTCTGCGCTCGAAGTGTATTGTATCCTAATGTGTGTGGCGACCAAACCTGTCATCTAGCCCTGAAATGGCATCAAAGGTTAATTAGATTTTCGAAAAGCCGAAGCTTAACTGTTTTGACAGATCTCAACACACACAATAATTCTTCAAAAATAGAAAGAGATAAAGCAAACAAGATCTTATACCAAATTTCAATTCTTTTTCGGAAAACAAATCTCCAAATTGATTGTGGTCGGTTGTAATTTTATCTTTTTTAAAAAACATTTTTCTCTGTGCTTGTGTCTATTCTACTTCTGTTTATGTTTTTCATTGGACCTTTAAAAACTAATTGTTATTCTCAGTACTCTGTATTGCAGTGTATCAATATTACGAAGGTATCTCTATTGCCAGAGTTTCTGGGCAGAATGCTCAGTAGTAGTGCAATTAGCATAATTCAAGTTCAATCCAGCAAGACGCAGTTCTAGAATATAATCCCCTCTTGTTTTCTTTATTTCCCGGCATTCCGCTCGAACGATGGCTGTAGTTTCTTCACTAATCGCCGCCTGGTTAGCACAGCTGGTAATGCGCCAGTATGCTATACGGGAGACTGATTAATTCCCGACTGAGCTTCACAACTATTTGAGGAGAAGTTGCTGCATTTGCTTTTTAAAACATTTGCAATCGGTTATTTAGCTAGATATTCGGGTCTTCTCGGGTAACATGTAGGTTCCAATCTCTTGTCTTTATGATCGAGGAATTTAAAAGAACCCCCGACATATGTTAAAAAGATTACAATAATCCTAATGTCTTGTACATCTGTTTTAGGAGATCTTTTTTTTATGAAATTTTAAGCCTTAATCAGGAACACCCTTTTGAAGCTGAATAATGAGGTGTAAACGGCAAAAAATATGTTTTTCGAGATCCTTTTTTAAAATCAGGGTCAAAATCAGGCCCGTAATTAGCTAGAAAACTAGGTCCTGTCGTGAAAAGTTCTTCGCAACATTCGTGATTCGTTATCGTTGTGGGTTTTTCCTGTTTAAGAAATCAGTGTTACGTAATGATTGTAGAACCAGTTCCAATCTGTCTAAGCTATATGTCAATTTTTCTTATCTTTTTACTGAAAAACAATTGCCAGAAAAATTTGTTAAATTGTGTGGTTACTACGCAAGATTCCAGCATTGTCCAGACACAATTATCATCTGTTGGAAACCATCGCTGACGATCTCAATAACGTCTACGTATGGCTTCTTTGAAGTTTCTCTGCTGACGTTCAGTTTCTTGGGGTCAAAATCGGCAATTTGATAATTTTCAGGGATTTTCACAGAAAAGGTTATTTCAGAAAAGCGGTATTTTTAGTGGTGCAAAAACAAAATGAGCAAGTATCAGCTCCTTCGTTTTTCTCCTGCCTTTTTTAAAAATCTAGTCTGTACCTGTACTTATTCTTGGATAATCAATTAGATATAACGGATCGCGAAACGGAAATTTTATATAGCTGAAATGAAGGGAAAAAATCGGTCGGGATCCAGCTGCTTTTGAAACTCGAGTAGAAAATAGGTTAACCACCCCCCTCCCCCCCAAAAAACCAGCAATTGAGAATCCTCCAATAATTTTTTTTGTTTTTTCACTTTAAAAACTTAAAGGTTATTGCAAAAATTTAAGGAAGTTACTAGTTTTGTTTTAGACTAGAGTTTTTTTCGCTGTTACATTTACAATTAAACTATATTTTTGGGCATTTTTAAGTGCTGAAATGATTTAAAAATGAAGTACAAATGAAATGTCTTACCTTTTTGCTGTTTGTGAAGTGGTTATGTTGACCTTTTCTCCTTTTTTGTTGGAAAATATTCTGTTCGGTCGACATTTGACTGAAAACCGACAAAAGATTGCCAAGATTTTACTGTAACTTACATCTCATCTAAATTATGCCAGCTTTTGATTAAAACTCAGAAATGATATAGTTTTCTTCATGTTCAATATACACTTACGTATACCGTAGCGTTGTTCTTAACATAACTCGGCCGAATTTTTGATTGTAACTTTTAGTTAACTCTTAGCTTTTGTAATGATGAGATAAAGTAAACAGGTCCAAACATGCTGACCAGAGATGATGAGTCAGAACATGCCTACTTCAGTATTCACCTTTTATAATGCATCATTCGCATTTTATTTTATTTGATTAGTTATTTATTTGATATTTACCGGTATAACGCCTACCCATTGACGACTGATAAGAAAATTCTGCTATAATAAAAAATACCAAATTAGGAACTTTCTCGACTCTCCATTCCGATTCAATTCAATTTTCAACTCTCAAGTACATTGCAACACGAAAAATGTTATGTCGAGATATTACCGATACAAACCAAGAATGATATTCTGCCGGCAAAATTGAACAAACCATTGCGTGAGATTTCAAAAACCTTTGCAAACAGCCAGTTTGCTAGCAAAAGTGTTGGCACATAGAAAACAAGCCTGAATTAATTTTTGGCATCCCTGGCCGAAAAATTCCAAAACATCACTCTGTTAACAACATCAACGAACGGCACGATTCTTATATAAGAGTGTCAAATTTCAAAATGTACAATATTGTTTTTTTTTTATCTTTTCTTACTTTAATATTAATAAGTTAAGCGAGCAATTTTAATCTAGGGGCGTACGAAGGCTTTAAGAGATTTGTAAGCCCAAAGAGACCCAAAGTGAGTGGAGAAGGCATTTATTGAGGGATATCTATGGTCGTGCTCCCTTTGAAAATTTTCAAATATCTTATGTATAAATTTAGCAATAATGAGGGTATTCTTTTTACTAATATTTTGAAATTATATTAAATTTAGTGATGTGTTAACTGTTTTGACTTTTGAAATCATAGACCCGCCGTCTTTCAAATGGAATAGATTGTGTGCATTACTAGTATTACTGACAATAATCACACGATAGAATCATTGCTCAGGTTGAAGGAATCCGTTTTAGGATATTTTATTGGTTCCAACATGCAGGTTGTTTAAGATATCAAGAAATTTTTTAAGAATGATTTTAAGTTCAACTTTCTTTTGATCCCAAAAAAATCAAGGCCTTAGTCAACAGGTATACAGTGCGTACACCAATGGAGCCATGCAGACTTTAAAAACATTTATTCATGTGTAAGGAAATATAAACCTAATACAGCATACTGCATATAAGATCTAAAGCGATAATAAATTACAAAATAGTCCAGATACTACATGCGTTCTGATTTGTCGACAAGTGTGCTTTATTTCTTAAATAATATTAGTATAACTGAAATTATGCACAGTCTGTGCTATGTTCCACTTATACAGTCTCACATATTGTGAATTCCGTGAATCCTTTTTATAAAAGAAAGTCGCTTCGGGAAACGCGGATTGGTTTGAAACTTCACACATAAAATAAAAAATTTAAAAAATTCAGCTGCTACAATATACTATAAAACATATTATATTCCATTTAATTGAATTCAGTTGTTCAGTGACTTCATACAATTTCTTACTGTTATCTAGTGTTAATATACTATTCATATATATAGCAAACTCCAGTCGGTTTTGCAACATACAGAATGATGATACTTTTGTTACAAGAGAAATTTATATGCATCTTCTGTTCATTATTTTACTTGCGTTCTGCTGCACCGATATCGACAAAGACAATTGGCGCGCCTTATTCCGTAGTTTCCACCACTTTTTTGCTTTCTTTTTTTCTGAGTAATGACACCGGAGTTGTACTCTCAGTTAAAGCCTTGTTACATTTTCTCAGCAACTTGTCTCGCAACGGCATAAAAACACAAGTTTCTGGAGAATTGCATAGTGTGACATAGGTTGTTTTTTAGTTGCGCAAAGCATTGCAGAAAGTAGAACTCAGGTCTACTTTTTGCAGCGGATTGTAACAACTTGCAGCGCCATCGAAAAATGTATCACACCTCCAGCAACGTTTCTCGGCATTTTAAGGCCGTTTTTAAGAGTGCATACGCACACTTCCCATTTCCTTCCGAGGAGGTCTGGGTATACAGCCAAAAATATTGCAGGTTGCGGAGAGTCATCGCGTTGTAGTGTAACACCCAACCTTGGCAGCTTGCAACGCTACATTTTCAAACATTGCGATACTAGTTGCTGTGAAAATTGTGCAATGTAACAGGACCTTCAAGGTGGTTTTTCTTTTGGCAACGATGTTGGTAATTTGTCTCGCAACATTTTTAGCCATTGCACGAGGTGTTATAAACTGAAGTGACTCTGGAAAATCGTCTCACAATGGCGTTGCGTGACTGATAAGTTTCACAAAAAATTACCTCCTGTAACACACAGTTGTGAAGGAAGAAAAAAATTATTGGCGGGATATAACGCCAAAAAACAATCTCTAATTAATGCCGGGCATTAGAAGACGCGCTAATCATAAAATTATTTGCAGGCCAAGTGCTCCCCCTTGGCATGTTTAGTTAGAAATGATAAAATCATCCACCGGCATGCAATCATCAGTATATAGATTTTTTTCGCAGTTGCTCTCATATGAGTTAACTGCCGGGGTGTTTCCGTTTTGTCAAGGGCGCGGTAACTGTGGACACTTGAAATTGTAGTTTTGGAATTTAACTACTTTAGTACTTTATCAGCAGGCTGCAGCCAAGACAATAGTGAGACCATGCCAGCTAGTTTCTTAGTAACATGTAAAGTTCGGTTATACTTTTGGCTTCAAGCGTTTTAGCGATTCTTTTCTATTTGGCTGGAAACTAACTGCAATGCAATGCATTTTGGCATGGTTTCAGCAGCTTTTTTTTTTTTTTTTTATTAAAATACTAAATTCAGTTTTTACTGTCGGATAAGCAGTTTTCTTTGAGTCAATAAGTGCGTGGTATGTAATGAATATTGGGCTGCTGACTTCGGACGCGCTGAGTTGTGTTCTCCTAATTCTAGCTTATCTGAGATCAAACCCCCAAAAAGGGCAACTAACAAACTAGCCATAACTAGTAGTCTACTGACTTTTTCAGTAAAAATTATCATAAGCTTTTGATTCGGAACATAAAAAATTTGACGTAACGAAGATGTGGGCCCGAGGAGTCATAGTCCACCTTTCGGTGAAAAACATTTAAGTTGATTTTTTTTAATTTTGATTGCTCTCGGTTCAACTAAGACAGTGCTAACTGTCTCTTCGCAAATACTTTCTTTACTGTTGTTTTGTAAAAATTTATCAGTATTCACCAAAAGTCAATATCTGGACGAACCAAATTGGACTTTGAACTTGCAGATTTAGACGATAAGTTTAACATATAAAACGCACAAGAATTTTTATCACAAGAAAAAAGAATATTTAAACATAATAGAAACTTGAAAGATAGTATCTAATGTTTATTGTGCTAGTGTTTGTTTGAGATATTGTATATTGTTATGTTTTATAGTCTGTTTTGTATATTTTTGCTGCGTGTGTAAAGCTGATGGACAATTACATAAAATTATATAAGACCAAAAATACTGGTTTACGACGATCACATTGTTTACAATAAAAAGTGCACAGTTAAGAAAATCAAACAATTACCGGATACATTGCTTGATGTTGTTGGTTTTGTCAAATAGAAATAATTTCACAAACGAAGCCTCACAATAAACATGGCTTTGTTCAATGTTTTACTTAATTGGTAATATGGACTGAAAACTATTGCTTTCGAAATTTGTCTTTTTTCAAGTCATTTCGAAATATTAATGCCAGTCACGCTGTACAATTTTTAAATTTGCCAGTCGACTTTTAGTTGAAAATTTGAAATCAGCTGATGAAATAATATAAATATTAAAATGTGAATACGTAAGTAGTATTAGATTAAAATTCCTTTGTTTTTCTTAGTACATATCATACTAAATCGATGTGACAAAACTACTCTGGTATTGCATGTAGCTCGAAGTTAAATGATTTTTACCATTTGCCAACGCGCTGTCGGCTTTTCCTGACTTTACTCATCATTTTATTATACGCTACAGAACCTAAACATTCTAAATCGAAGTAGATGATTTACCGTGGAAACAAGGCAAAGAAATAATTAACTTGAATATTCGTCAGTACTTTTGTCTCAGCCGTGAAAATTATTTCTCCAACTTGTGAAAGTAATTAAAAATGACAAATCAAAAGTCCAACAATACTAATACAGGCAGGTGAGGTGAAGCGGCAAGTTTTCATGTTCAGCAAAGAATCTTCTTTGATCTATAGAAAGTAAATCGGTAGTTAAAATGTTCCAGTCAGTCATAGCTTTGCATATTGTAATCTTTGACATTCGACCACGCTCAATCGAGAACTCAATCTTTATCATTTTTTCGTTATTCTGGGGTGGACTGCTCACATTAATAACTGTTTCGGATTGAATTTCAATCACAAAGTCCTTCTACCCAGTGTTTAGTGTTCTTTAAAACTTCCAAAAAGTCTCCAGCTCAGTTATCTGTTACAAAGCTTAGTTCTTTTTTTAAGAAACGTTGTTGGAAAAAATCGATCTCTAAATCCGGTCCCAAACTCTTTCGTGGTTAAAAATGTTTTGTGACTATTACAATCAAGCAGCACAGCGTACTCCTCAAACTAAATACACTAATTCATTTAAAAGACCCTAGCCTGATAAAAATTTGAAAAAGTTAAAACAAATTGCCCGAGAACATATATTCATTTTAAAATTGGCATTTCAAGAGCAATTGTCTCTCTCATAGAATCAGAATAAACTTCGAGACGGAAGTGATCAAAGTTTACCTTGTCTTCAATCCATGACATAATAACCAAGTTTTCCCATTTTCTCGCTGTTTCTCAAAACGTAGTTTAGTGCCAGT
The DNA here is from genome assembly GCA_026546935.2 of Palythoa grandiflora. Taxonomy (NCBI): domain Eukaryota; kingdom Metazoa; phylum Cnidaria; class Anthozoa; order Zoantharia; family Sphenopidae; genus Palythoa; species Palythoa grandiflora. The sequence continues at coordinate 4,310 of JAOCPT020474153.1, read as the reverse complement.
TTAATATTTTCAACGTACTTTGTTTCACTTTCAGTTATACCTTCATCGAAGGATTTTCACGGCTTTTTTACGGTTTTAGCATTTCCCGGATATGCTGTCTTATCCCGCCAATCAAAAATTACATTGTCCAATAGTTAGGTGAAATTAGGAAACTATGAATCTCAAAAGCGAGATAAAGAAAAACTGTATTTAATTAAACGCGGTGATTATAACAAATTATCTTTTCTTGCTCAAAAATGAAAACAAAATCTTGTTCCTTTGAACTTATTAAGAACTCGGTGTAATAATTCTAAAAGTTTCAATTACATTTTACGTTGAGTATCAAAACTAAAAGCAAAGAACAGTTGTTTTAGAAAGTATTTGTTCTATTTGTGATTGGGTTTCTCTGAACAAAATGTAAAACTTCAAACAGAGAATAAAAATAATATGTCAGTACTTAAATTAATAAATTTGTCAATTATGGATTTGATTAGGTTTCTCAATGTTTGTGAATTTTACTAAGAAGTTTAGAAAAATAAAGCAATCGAAGAGAAAAAATGTTTTTGTTCTGCTTTAAACTTTTACACATGATTAAAGGTTTAAAATTAACAGTAAACAGTAAAACAGATTTTAAAGAAAAAATAGTGTAAAGTCGTTGTTTTATTTTATTAGAAAGTACTTAAATCCATTTTTGTCAAACAGACGACAACAAACATTGGAAGAGCATATGGAGATAATGCTGTCAACAGAATGGTGTACTCTATATACTGCAGTCTGTAATACTGCAGCAGTGAGTAGGGGAAAACTTCAGTTTTTTTGTGAGGAACATTTCATTATTTGTTCAATTATTATATGATCACTCTGGCTTTAATCAACGCCGCGCATCTGTTCAGTTGAGATTTATTAACTAATCTCTTTTAACTTTTCTTAATTCTAACCGATATGACTGAAATGCAAACTGCTTAATTTGTCTTACGGAACTTAATATCGATCGGAGCATATCAGGGTAAACTGATTGAAAAGCAAAAATTAATTTTGCTGTGCATGTTTTGTAGCACGGAAGCAAGTATAATAAAATAGTTACGTCTTTTAGGCTTGGTCGTGGTAAACACGCGCTTTTTTATAAGGCCAGTACTGAATGTTGCCGTTTTGCTTTAATTCTTATATTTGATGAGCTTGAACTTTTTGGCAACTTTAACATCAAAGTGTACTTAAATTGTTCTTTGTGTTTCAACAAGACGCCGAAAAGTAGAGGCCGAAAGGAGAAAAAGCATTCACTGGGCTACCTGCTTTTCTTATATAGCTTGTTCATATTTTATTTTAACACGCAAAGACTTTCTCATATATAAACAACTTTCTGATTTATATAAACAACGACTCCCCCTACCCCCTTTCTTCCGGTTTCAATCCCCGACTCAGCCGAGTTTTCAACATTTCTGTGACCTTCAGTTTTCCGCCAAAGTTGACTCAGCTTTCCATCCTCACGAGGTCGGTAAAATGAGTACCAGCTTCTGCTGGGGGCTAACCTGCGATAGATCAGTTTCCCGTCCAGGGGGAGTCAATGACTCTCATCCATTTAACACTACAGAAACCGGGGATAAGCACCGGCTCCATGGGCCACTTAGGCTCTTAAAATGATTTAGCTTAACTTATCCATTTTTTTCATGACTTTTTGAAAGTTATTCAAACAGGAAGATGCTTACAGTTGATGTTTTTCTAAACTAATTTTACTGAGACAAAATTTCAGCACCCGCCCTTTGTTAATACAAACATCCATACATTGGGAATTTTAATATATAACATACAGTCAAAACTGTTCAGAAGTATATAGTAAATAGAAAATACAGACATGGTATATAAAACACATAGAACGTATATAACTGTATGTAGACTCTGATGAAGCTAACTGATGCCAACTTACAGGGCGAAGCTCAAAGACATTGCTCAGAGTAAAATGAATGTTGAAAAAGAACTGGAAAGTGAAAAAGCGACTGCACACTTGCTTCAAGAGCAACTCGAAAATCTTCAGAATATCAGTAAGGCAAAGAGTGAAGTAGAAGAAGAACTGAAATCTCTTAAAGAAGCAAACGAAAACACCTCTTCCTCTACACGTGAAGAAATTGAAACTTTGATGAAACAGAATAAAACATTAGAAAATGAAAAAGAAATCGTCAAGGCATCCAACGACGAATTGGTTGCATCACTTAAAGAGAAAGAAAAGGAACTCGTAACAGCCCAAAGTTCCTTGAAAAGTGTTGAAGACGAACTGATATCTATAAAAGCTACGAACTCAGAACTTGAGGTGGGTTTAATGTTGTTTGCAGCATCACGGGCAGATAATCTCAAAGGTTAATGAATAAATTCGTTACAAAGTCTGGAAAATAATATTTACCAACAAATCCGTACATTTCGGGAATAATAAATTATTGCCCAATCAAACCACCCATTTGCACATTTTCAGTCGCTGGAAAGTACAGATTTTGGCAATTAAATTGATTTTGTCGCTTGCAGTTTACTGATTCGATTTGATTTCTTCCAAAATTGCCTTGTCGAAAAGTGATTTTTATTCTAAGAACAGATGTTAGTAGTTTTCTTTTTACCTGTTGTTCGGTATCGTTGAACCTATCTCTTCTGTTCTGTTCTATTGATTTTACGGGTAGTATCAAAAATGTTTTATCTTTTAAACAATCACACAAAAGAGCTAAAATCTGTGTACACGTTACGTACTTGCTGTAATCAGGTGAAGTTTTCCCGCCTCTTAAGGCAGAGAGACAGGTGATTGGGTGAACATATTGACATGTTGTACACATCATGTGATTGGTAACTTTATCATTGTGTTTTTGGCGCGAGTTTTTCCCGCCGTTTAATGGAGTAGTGCGTGTGTTCAATTCAGTGTATTGACATGTTGTGGTCTTTTGTCTCATCTGACTAGCCGACTGTCACTTTACTTATGTACTTCATAGCAAGTGGCACATAATGTCCATATGGCTGATTGTAACGTATATGTATTTATTTTCCCGGTGTTTTATCGTCTAAAAACGGAATCAGAGTTGATTGCTTGTATCATTAAAGGTTTAGAAGTTACTTCTCACAGAACACGTCAACTGCTCCGGGGTTTGTGGCTGTTTCTATTAGTAAAGAATTAAAAAACAAAGCTAATTCATAAGACTTATTATTTTGAGTTTATTTAGATAAAATTTTAACCTCTAATATTTGTTCAATTAAAGCAATGTAAATTTAATATAATATTAACCGTCAAAATTTAACAAAATCTAGCTGGGTAAAAACTTTCATCTGAATAACAATGAACATTGCTGACTTTTATTTCTATTAAACAATGTTTCATAAATGTTTCTTTCTGTTATTCCTTCGCGTCTGAAATAAAAAATATTCACTGTGAAAATTAACTCTCTCAGTCCATAGCAATATAAATCAACATCTAACTTCTCCTTACATAACTGAAAGAAAAGAATATAACTGGTAATGAGAAATAATGAATTGGTCAAGTGGAATAAGCTGTGGAAGTTGAAAAGCCAAATTCTCCCTAACTCCTCATATAGAAAGTAAGGAGTTCAATTGGGAGAATTCACCAACACGTCATTTATCGTGTTTGGGACTTAAAGGGTTAAAGAACAGTTTTCCATTATCTTTGCTCTTGTTTTACAGCATCACTTATCAGACAATAAAACCAAAATCGAAGCAACAGACAAAAATTCCAACAAATGGCTAAACGGAGTTTCCAAACTGCTTGACAAGAAAGAGGCCAAAATGAAATATTTGGAGGGAAAAGTCGTACAGTTGCAGCAAAATCTCCAACTGGTTAACTTCTCTCTTGGAGAAAAAGAGCAAATGGCACGTTGCTATGAAGAGCAGTTACGAAATAAGGATGAGGAAATCGGAGAAATTACTGGGAGATATGAGAGTAAAAAAGAGGAGTTGATGTTGTTCTGTGACAAGTTTGCTAGCAAAGAGACAGAGTATTCTGATACTCAGGTGAGCTCAGCCGCTGACCCATAAAAAGTCTGGCAGCTGAGTCATCGTACAGACATACATCATCATAGCATACACTGACCATACGCTTCAGAACATTACCATACGTGGTACTGCACACTCTGGCTATCTTCGTGCCTGTAGTCTCGCTATATCTTTCCCTTCAATTCTAGTTCAGAAAAAGCCGATGACTTAATGATAAGAAAAATGTAAATTTCTATAAGGGATTTTAAGTGTCATGACTAAGTCCATAACTGGCAGTTGGGCCTGCGAGAAGTCTTTTACATCATTACATCAGGTACACTTTTTTTATTAAGAACAAACTTAATAAGAACAGTGAG
>JAOCPT020474066.1:0-12911 GCA_026546935.2 Palythoa grandiflora | reverse complement strand
CCAACATTTTGGAAATCCCGATAAAGGTACAATTTTCTGTTGCGAAGTTAGTGTCTACTTTATTTGAGTATTCTATTTGAATTGTCGAAAGGCAACTCACATCGCGAACAGTTAAACTTGAACTAAGAATTTAGTAACACAACTTGATGAAGAATTGATTGACAATCAGAGATGAACGCCTTGATGTAGTGGTGGAACTTCATGAAAAAGAACTTCAGCTGCTAGACATAACAACTTTATCAGTCGGACAAAACTTGTCTTTGCTAATGGACAATTATCGTTCACTCCCGGACAATTATCGTTTATTCTTGGTAGAAATTCTCAACATGTTGGCCAGCTTGGACGAAATTGAGAAGTTCCTATTGAAAAATTGGCGACTGTGTATATAATACTGGCTATTACTACTTAAAAACAACGGCTTTTTTAGGAGCCACAACACTGAAAAAAGGTTTGACCACTAATATATATATTTTTTCAAAATTTTATCAAATTTTATTTAATTTTTCGCTGGCAGATTTGATCGGTAATTACCGATCACCGGCCGTTATTTCCAACGTTGATGCTTACCACCGATAATTTGAATAATTCAGGGATTAAATGTGATTTTTTCATGCGTGGCAATGTTTGGTTGCTTCATTACGAACTTACTTTTTTCAATCATTGAAGGTAGTAGCCTTTTTAAATGTTAAAAACCTGAAACATTGATAAGTCTGGGACAAATGCCAGTTGCTCTTGAACTTTGCTTCCTTCAATTCTAGCACTTAATTTTGACTTGTACTTTAAAAAATAAAATATTTAGAATAAGAATTTTATTTTTGTGCCTGTACATTGTACGACCCTGAACCAATAGAGTTTTTTTTAAATTAAATTTTGCCAAAGAGGAACTCCGATCATAATTTAATATTTCTGTATTTTGGTGATCTCAATCTGCTGAACGTAAGGGGTGCAATTGATACTAAGATGACGTTTGATTCATACAGGAAGGAGCCAACATCAACAAGTCTTTGACTACTCTAGGAAAAGTTATTTCGGCTCTAGCAGACCAGGTATTTCAACGCCCATATTTACCGTTATCACATTCACAAGTACACGTAATGATACATTTAATGACAAGTGTTTGTCCTGCATTTTGTGCTGGAAAACGATGTGTGCACATGATGTATACTAAAAGATTTACTAGACAGTTAACTAAATGCAAGTTAAGTTTTGGTAAAAACACAGAGCTAAAGCTCATTCGCTCTGCACCCTATTAAGAGGTGTTTTTGATAGAATCGTACCATAATTAGTTATATATGCGCGATAATAAAACAATGACCATGATTACCTTTAGAGTTTCCATAGTAGGATTCTTACGACTCATAGAAAACCTGGAAAGTCATGGATTTTAGAATTTCATTTTTCGGGCCTGGAAAGTTATGCAAATTCGATTAGGATTATGGAAAATCGGTACGCGTTAGACAGGATTATACAAAAGTAACATAAACAAACGTTCATTTGCACAAATATCTCAAAGTAACAGCTGTTCTCTTCTTTCATCTTGGCTAACGTGCCAGGGAAAGATTAATTAGAGGTTCTTTTGATGTATTTTCTCAGAAAATTGAACAGGGTTATGAAATATTGTGAAAGATTGTGGAAAACGTTATAGAAGGTTATGGAATTTCAGAGCTTCGAAAGAGTACAGACCCTGCCTAGCTCAGTGGTTCAGTGAGTGTCTGACGGCTATACTGAAGACCTTGTCGTGGCTACCATCTGGTTTAAAGGATTTTTTGACGTTTGGTGTAAGATATTAATCAATTTATTAACAAATGACTGTTTCAGGCCTCACACAAGAAGAAAAGAAGGTCCGATTTCGTGCCATACAGAGACTCTGCTCTTACTTGGCTTTTAAAGGAGAATTTAGGTGTGTTTCGTTTTTGCTGGGTATTACTACGATATTTCTGTTATCACATGAGAACTTTTCTGTTGAGTTGATATATCTTCTTAAATCAAACTTGTAAATGTAAATGTCCAATTTTGTTGCTGTTTAAGGTGTTAATATTTTGGCTTTTTGCTATTATTCGTTCTTGATATTAATTCAAGTGAACTTTATAAATGTGATTTTTCTTAAACTGTGTTTACAAGAGTCGTTTGAATATTCGTACATTTACATGTTTTATGTTACCGACTGTCCATTTTGTTGCTAGTTTATATATTAAGTTTAGAAACTATGAACTGTGCCTTAACCCCCTGCTTGTTTGTTTTGATTGTCTGTTTGTTTGTTGCTTGAGAGTACGCAGTGGATCAAAGTTTATATTGAGGATACCATACACGCAAAGCAGAATGACATCCAGTTTCTTCAGTGTTTCTTTATCTTTCAAAACGTTTTCAAAACAGCAGATATGGACATAATTAAGAAATCTGATTTGGAGTGTGACAAAACAAACAAAAACTAAAGCAATTCATAAACAATATTTTTGGCCATTTTAGGAGTGTCATAAAAAGTTAAAATGCAATGCTGTCGCTGCTTGTTAGGTCTTAAGTTTTCATACTAAAGCAAGTATGTATCATACGTATATACTCGGCTCCTCCTGTTATTATTTGATATGTGATTAGACAAATGATATTGATGGATTTTTGATGCTCTCAGACTATTGCAACAATATATTACAACAATAGTACCACTACAAAACAAAACTTTTATCTTGAAACACATTTTCTGTTTATGGAGGCATTTTTGGAACGAAAGTTTACCTCAGTTTTTGATGTTGCAGTGGAGAGTAATGATCAGTTGCTGTTTTTCAATACAATTCAGGAATGTTTATTTTCATTTTACAGGGGGGAATTCCAAGACGGCCATGATAGCTGCTGTCAGTCCTGCAGACATTAATTTTGAGGAGACACTCAGTACACTGAGGTGCGATGATGTGGTTTTCAAACGGTTCCTTATATTCATATAAACGTTGATAGGTTTGGAGCACAGTTAGTAATCTGAAATGGATCCTCGACTGTTAAATGATATTAATATGAAATAAGATTTTTCCTTACCTTTTGTCTATATCGACGACTTGCTTTTAATTGTTCTTTCTCCGAAAAAGTATGGCAGACCGCCATTATCATTGTCCATTAATATTTTGATTTTACCTAAGTTAGACTATGGGGACATTGTCTGGGAGACAGGTAATACAACTTTAATGAATAGGCTACAAGTTCAATAAAGTAAAGCAGCAAAGATCATTCTTGATTTACCAGTAAGTTTGTCTTGTTCCTCAGCATTAGAGGCTTTGGGATGGAAGTACCTTGAAATTAGAAGGCGTTTTCACCGATGTTGTTTTGTTTTTAAAGCACTAAATGGCCTTATTGATTTCAGTTTTAATAACCCTCGCTCAAGCGAACTTCATAGTTATAACACTAGATATAGTTCTTTGAGGCGTCTACCTAAATGTAGAACTAGTTGGGCACAAAACACATCGAGCTATCTATTTATCAAGGAATGGAATTCCCAACCAGTTAGTACTAAATGCGCTGATACATATGATGCATTTAAGAAGGGTTATTTTAAGGATATGTAATTAATACTTTAAGGACATGTAATTAATACTGTTAGCTGATTTTATATTTTATGGATTTTAGGATAATTAGGTAATGAGAGTTAATTTAAATTAGTTAATAGTATTATTTGTGTATATAATTTATATTATTTTCTAGAGTTACAATATTGAGGCCCCTCATGAAAATCACCATTGGTGATTAGGTCACCTCATAAAATATTACTATTATTAGGATTATTATTATATGTCATAGTTTACACCAAGCAATTTCTCGTGATCATTTCCATAGTTTGAATCCCCGGCAGTGCGAGACCCCCTCTCGTTCATTGCTGCTGTTTTTTGAGAGTGGAGACTGGTATTGGTACCCCAAAACGCCACATTTCAATATGGCGGCATGTGGGAAAGTCAAACTGTAAAAACATTCATTTGCGTAAGCTTCACGAACAGAGGAGTCAAAGTTGAAGTCGTGATGGTCAGAAGAACGACTAAGATCCTGTCCAGCTATTCAGTAGAAAACGTTGTTTCCTTTTACTTTACATAGCATGCACAAAGACGTCTTAAGGTTTATGCCCCTTAATGTTAATTCTGTAGAGTTTAACCTTGGATTAACCAAGGACAAACCTGAAGGTTGATTGTATTTGATTCCTCAAAAGTTCTTGAAAGTATACCGTATTTCCAGAATGTTCACCTCAACTTCAGTGAATGATTACTCGCTATTCACCTTCACTGCGGGGGATAGTTGTTGTATGTTCTACTGTTCATTGCACCTTTTCGAATAGGGGTTTTGCACTAGTCACGTGTCTCGGGAACATTTCTTAAAATATTTGATATTATATTTTGACACTGTTACAATATTTCTTCGAAGGGATTGTTGTCAATACCTGTTTTTTTGGCAACTGCATGCTGAAAATAGTTTTTGCTTGCATTTGATGAAATATGCAAAAAAGTTTGGAACTCATTTGAAAAAATTAAAATCTGATGCTCTGAATCAAGAAAGTTGCTCGACTTACTGTGCATTTTGAGAGTTTATGCTTAAAAGGGCTTAAAATCTTCACATTTTGCAAGATATTTTAGGATGAAACATGAGGCGGCCATGGCAGTGGGCAGGAGGCTGCCATCCAAGATGGCCGCCATTAAAAGCTAACAAGATTTTAGAGAGTGTGCAAAGTCAACAAGTCGTTTTGAGGCTTCTTTTCTGATAAAACTTTGATTTAAGATATATTCTAAAATAAAACCATGAAATTTGCTTATGGCTTAAAAATTATGAATTAAAATCCAAATTATACAAATTGTAGGATTGTTTTCTCGATATCTCATCAAATCCAAATAAAAACTATTTTCAGCAAGCAGTTGCTAAAAATCAGGTATTGACAGCAATCCCTTCAAAGAAATGCTGTATTGGTATTGTTGTGAAGAACATTTGAACAATAATTTCGTTTTTGTCTCTTTTTATGCGGTGCACCGCAGACCGCATCGCGGGCTCAAACCTCGTGGTTTTGTTGAGTTTTCTTTCGCGCCGAAATCGTTATGTTTTTTTTGCAAGTCGTGTAATAATTGAAATTAAAAGCAAAGTGTTTACCAAATCGTCGTGAAAACAAGCACGACTGATGCCATTGAAACTGCTTGGCATGTATTCTACATTTTTTGCCCTACTTGGTCAAACTGCAAGTTGCTTTGTGGTGTGGTGACTGTGGCTTCAAATTTCAATGATGATGGATCCATGCTAAGCATTTTCAAGATGCAATGTGCATGATCCCTTTCCTGTCTAAGTCATTGATGCTATTAACCAGTATTTCATTTGAGTAAGTATCTTTCTGTTTGGATAACAGTGGTAGAAAGGTAAGTTGAATTCTTTATTCTTTCCTAAATAAAAACTCTAAAATAGCCCTACTTTTTAATCATTTATCCCTAAAAATCCCTACTTTTCAGGGAAAAAATCCCTAATTTTGCCCCTAAAATTGGAACAAGGTGGCCAACATACCTGAAATGGGAGAATAACTTGGGTTATTATATGATAGTTCATTTACTCTTGATATACAGAGTATTTTGCATCGACCCACTGAGCAAACGGAACCCATCAAACCTAATGTGCCAATGCCGCAACCAGGGGGTCCCATTGGTGCAATTCCTGGTGCTGGACCAGGACCAGGTGCAGGTCCAATGAACCCAGGGCCCCCAGGACCTCAGGGCCCTGCAGGACCATTCCAACAAGGGCCTGGTCAAGGGCCAGAAATAAGGGGCCCACTGGACATGAGAAGACCCCCAGACCAGTGGGGTCCAGGTGAGTGAGGGTGGTCGCAGCGGCTATTTGATAGTCCTTCTTTTTAAGTCTAGATTATTTTTATATAAATGCCATTGATGAGTAATTTAATGATCTGTAATTTTTCTTCACAATTTCTCTTGCATACACTTGCCATAAAATACGAAGAAAATAGCTCAAATTTGAAACTACACTCTGTCTAGTTTCTGTTTCTGTTTGCTGTGTAACACAGTGCAAAGCGCCTGTGGATGCCTGCTGAGTCTTGCATACGAAATGAGCCGGAAGTGAAAATACGCCTCCTCATTGGCAGCATCCTAGCCACCAGTCAACAACGAGTCCAAACATGGTTTTTTTTTGCTGTGCCTTTCCCTGGTGGGTGGGGAAATACTGTAGTAATGGCGGCCATTATTCAAGTAACCAAGATTTGCGAAAGTTTGGCACAGTTTCAAGCTTTTTTGCCAACAATCGCCCTAAAACATTGCAGACTAAAGGTCAAGAGCCCATTCTTTCTGGCTTTTTTTAAAAAATATTTGATGGTTTGGGCTGAAACTTTGTATACAGTAGTTGTTCTTGAATAAGGGTCTGACAATCGATAGCTTGCGAACTCACTTGCAGTTAATGGTTATGGAATAGCAGCTGTCAGAAGTCCTTCAATTTTAAAAAGAAATTTTCAAAGGGTTCTACATATCGTAAGGTATTTTGCAAGCTACGGATTATTAATCCCTAATTGCTTTCTCTGATTTCGTAAAAAAAGAGCGATAGAAAGGCTTTTATTTGGAAAAAAATTAAAAAAATGGATTTTTTGTCCACGCGGGAATAGGTCTGTCTCGAATTACAATAGGGTATCATGTTTCATAACATACCTCAAACCAAACTTGAATGACTATTTTATCTTTTGAATTTAAGTCTATTTGAAAAATATTTAAAAAAATGAAGAGGCAGTCTCGAAAATGACCAAGAATAGCTAGTGCGACCACCTTAAGTTAAATGTTTAAATTAATTTTAAGAAGTCAATGTAAATTCAGACTGAATAGAAAAGTTTAAATTTAGGACGAGATGATGACATAAGGGGCAGACCAGATGGACCAGATATGAGAGGCCGGCCTAATTTACCAGACATAAGAGGTCGAATGGATGGACCAGATATACCGGGTCGACCAGATGGACCAGATATGAGGGGCCGACTGGATGGACCAGATATGAGGGGAAGACCAGAGGGCAGGGGACCAATTGATGGAAGAGGCCCCCCAGACCATGGAATGCCTCCAAATATGCATGGTCCCCCTGACAGAGGTGGTCCAGGCCCTGATCCTAGGGATTATAGAGGGCCCCCTGATATGAGAGATCCACGAGGTAATGTGGAATAAATGTCAATTATTGTTAAAAGTAATAATAATAATTATAGCATTTATATAGCGCCATATACACCAACTGCTCTATGGCGCTTCACAATTCTACAGTTACGAATATTTTATAAAAAAATTATAAATAATATTTCTTAAAAAGAAATGTCTTTAATTTACATTTAAAAAGAGTGATCGATCCACTATTCCTTGTGTCAAGGGGAAGGGCATTCCAGAGCTTTGGTGCAGCAACTGAAAATACCCTATCCCCATAAGTCCTTTGATTGAACCAGAAATCATCAGAAAACCCTGATCAACCGACCTTAGATTGCGACTAGGTTTATAATTCTTCAAAAGACTGTTAATATATGCAAGAGTTAAATTATTAAGTGATTTATAAACTAATAATAAAATTTAAAAAATGATGCGACTTTCCACTGGCAGCCAGTGCAGTTCCCTGAGGATTGGTGTAGCACGTGCATACATCGGCTTGCACGAAACAAGGCGACTACTTGTAGCCAATGAATCAGATATTTTGGAAGGCCGCACAAAAGTGCGTTGCCGTTGTCCAATCTGCAGCTAATAAAAGCATGCACAAGATCCGCTGTGGAATCTTCGGGCAGATATTTTAGCAGTTCGTCAAATGTAATAACAAGACTTAAAAATAGAGTTAACGTGTTATCTTTATTATTGTTGTTGTTGTTATTGTGAAATTTTATCATTTCTAATAACTGATTTTCTCTTTTATTCTCAGAAATGAGGGGTGGCCCCCCAGGACCAGAATTTCGAGGGCCTCCAGATAGGGGCTTTGGAGACCATAGAGACCCACGGGGATTTGATCCCAGAGATCCACGTGCCAGGGACATGCCTAGAGGTACTATAATTATATATAATTATATGTAATACTTAATTACAATACAGTACCTTACACAGGGAAATGTCTAGAGGTACTATAATATAGAATCATGTAAATTCATGTATATTGTTTTGTCAGAGTTATGTAAGGAGAAGCTAGATGATAATAAATTGCTTGAGAATGAAACGTTAAATGCAAATCTCTGTTCTCTTCAGATGAAAGAAGAGGACCCATTGATCCGCGAGACCATGGCCCACGTGATCCTAGAGGAGGCCCCCCTGAACCAAGAGGTGGACCCCCTGACCCTAGAGGTGGACCCCCTGATCAAGGTCGCTTTGGTCCTTCAAGAGATCCACGTGGAGACAGGGGAGGCCCAGGGCTAGAACCCAGATTTCAGGGCCCTGGTCAATCACCTCAACAACAATGGGGACCACCCCATGGGGGACCCCCCATGGGTGGGCCAGGGGGACCAGGTCCCGGAGGTGAGTCTTCTAACAAACTTTAACCCTAAGGGCTTTTGATCGTTTATCAATTTTATGACACCTGGAGCTTTTATCTCTAAAAACGTACCTAGACTAAATTCTTTTTTGTTGTGGCATTTGTGGTTAATTAAGTAGCTGATAGGAATCAAATCATCCGATATTTGCTGTTTGAAAATTATTGGCAAGTAAAAAGCAGCTGCCCCAAATAATTAAGCATTTTTTATTTGAAACAAAATTGTTATTTTTTAGTGACAGTTATTGTTTGGAAAAATATTAATTGGATTGTGCATTGATTTCAAAATTCTGTCCCACTCAGGCCATTTCTATGGGGGGCCAAACACGTCAAAAGTGTACCGTCCTCTTTTAATTTTTATGATCTTTGATTTTATTTTTATGATGATTCATTTTAGTTTTATGACGATTGATTTTATTTCTATGACGATTCACGTTTTAAAAAGCAGCTTAATGATGACAGATTTTATAAGACATAGTAAAGGAAAAAATGAGCAAGCTCGCATAACTCTTATACAGTTGTTCTTAAATAAAAAAAACGTGTACTCTTGCTCACTATTGCTTGCATAAAACCAATCTGAAAAAAATTTACAAAAGCCCCACCGGCTCACAGAAAATCACAAACTGTACTTATTATGAGAAAATCAAAGAACAACGAGGCGCAAATTTGCCAAAATTTAAGAACAATTAAAGTTTTTGTGGTTGAAAATTGACTAAAACTTAGCGATACAGCATAAAACATAAAAAGATTTGCTAAAGACTGCTCAACAAACAATGTAGGTAGTTCGCCTCTAAATTCAGCCGTACAATACATGTGTGGCGCAAGGCATTTCATTTTCCAATACTTTGTTTTATTTTGTTTTTTCTTCATTAAAAACCGCTCGCAGAAATAAGAACAAATTGAGGCTGAAATCGCCAAAAATTAAGAACAATGAGCCTCGGCAAAATTTACTGGTTCTTATAAAAAAAGCGTGTAAGAACTCATCTCAAAGGGCAAGCAGGAAATTACTACTTTTTCCCTTGTTAGCAGATTTTGAAGTGCTTCCATTGTTATCCTTGCATTCTTAGAAGATTATTTTAATCAGATAGCTGTTATGGTATCAACTTCTCTACGTGTGCACCAATTGTTCCGTTTGATTTGTTCCGTTTTGTTTGTTCATTCTCATCATGGTGTTGTGTCTGCTTTTTACATCATGCCAGACGAGATTGTAAAAAGATAAAGGATTTGCGGACTGTGAAGCATCTTTGAACTAATTCCTTTTTTGCTCTGAACATTAGGATTCAACAGACCACCAGGGGGAGGTGGTGGAGTTGGCCCAGGGGGTCCTGGAGGACCACCAGGAGGGGGACCTGGAGGACCACCAGGGGGCCCTGGTGGTGCTGGTGTTACACCACAGGATCAAGAAAAGGTACGAGTCAGTAATGCCATAGTTATATTACGAGATTATTAACCGAGCGCGAGGTCTGTATTGAAAAATATCAGACCGAGGTCTTGACAGTACGGACCGAGCGCAGCGAGGTTCATAAGAAAAAGACCGAGATCTGATATTTTTACATATAGACTGAGCAAGCGAGGTTAATAATTCGTTTTTATTATATGATTTTTACTTCCGGTAATTTATCCCATGCCTACGTACGTCTACGAAAATCATTGGAACTATCCGATAGTTTTCGGAAAGCTTCGGAAACGCTTAAAAACTGTTTCTTATACAGTTTTGGATTTTTGAAGATTTTCTAAAAATCTTCGGAAATCTTCGGAAGCGTTCGGAAATTTTCGGAAGTACTTTGGCGAGTTTTCAAAATTTTCTGAAAATCGACATCTGGGAAACGGATCCAAATACGCGCGTGTACGGCCCATGTGCTGAATACGTATTTTGACAGACCGCGCGTGAACCAATCAGAATGCAGGAAATTGCAAGTTCATATAATAAATTGCGATTATTTAACAATGCTAAGAGACAAATTTCCAGTAACATTAAATAAAAAAGATCTGTTTTGCCTTTTTTAGAGGAGTGGCTTATTATATTAAAGCATTTACAGTGAATGAAAATTCTGTTTTCGTACATTTTAATTGGCTGGCTTATTCCAGCAGGAATCAGTTAATAGAATTTAGAACACATATAGCTGAGTCCACGCTATTGGAATCGGAAGTCCAGTCAAGGGAATCTGGAATCCAGCCAGTGGAACCTGCTATCCATTTAAGGGAATCCAGAATCCTGTCAAGGAAAATCTGTAATCCTGCCATGGTAATCTGGATTACAGACAAGGGAATCCAGAATCCTGGCAGTGGCACAAGGAATCCAGCCAAGGGAATCCAGAATACAATTAAAGGAATCTACGATCCAGTCAAGGGTTTTGAAGTCTAGGCAGAGGAATTTGGAATACAATAATATCTCGAATTACCTTTACCGTATTTCCTTGAATAAACGCCGCGGCCGTTTATTAAATTTTCATGATTTGGGTGTAGCGTTTATTCGAGATTGGCATTTATTTAGAATGCTGTTTATTTTTTAAACAACCAACCGTAACTTTACTTTAAATAGTAGATCTAATGATGCAGTTCTTTGTCTGGCTGTACCGATCAAGCTTTACAGTTTTAAAACTACAACTTGTTGCGCTTGTAAACGCGTAAGAAATCAGTTAAATTCCATGTTGCGGATTTTGGCCTGTGTCTTTCAAACTTTAAACTTACAGTTTTAAAAAACAACTCCGCTCTGCGATTGTAAAAAGCGAACGTCGTAAATTCGATGTTCTAGTTTGTTGTCTGTTCCAGGGTGCGGCCTTTTTTCAGTTCGAGGGCGGCGTTTATTAATATTTTGGTTCTCAGGTGCGGGGTTTATTTAATCGAGGGCGGCGTTTATTCGAGAAAATACGGTATAGGGGAAGACTATCTCACATTCTTGTCTTTCTCTTCCAGGCTGCGCTGATTATGCAAGTGTTGAGCTTGACAGATCAACAGATCGCTCTGCTGCCAGAAGACCAAAGACAGAGCATCATGGTTCTCAAAGAGCAGATTAACCAAAGCACGGCACACAGCTAGCACCACGGATCTATTTATTTCTGTTATTAATGTGCATGTTCATGTAGATTACTGCACTCAAAGTTACAGATTAATAAAACTCTACTTAATCACACCTGAACTTGGTATCGGCTGCCTGACAGAGTTTTTTTTTTATTCCAAAGAATGTCGGAAACTTTGAATAATTACGGTAGAGCAATCGTTTTTTTAATTCCTTCATTCCATCAAAAGTAACAGTTGCGCCGTTATTTTCTTAACTCATTACGTCTGAAAATGGGGAGCCCTTACATTCGGAAATCCCATTGGGATTCGGGATTTTCAATAAAATTAGTGGCCTTTTCATTGTTAATGTTGTTTTGTGTCTGTATTAAAATTAGCCTCACCGGCCTTGATCTTGAGCTAAAAATTAAAAGAATATTTGTCATAAACTCGCTAAAAAGGATATAATTGTTTAAATTATAACTTAACTGGCGGATTCTTCGTGTCCAGAAATCGTTGGGTTACTAACCCTTTTAAACCTTGCCAAATAAGTGAGCTTTAAAAGAAATCTTAAATTTAAGTAATATGGTCCGCGTAAGAACTTGGGAGCTCAGCTGCAAGTTTAATCACAGGAAACCCATACAAACTTAGAGAGTTGAATAAATGATTGAAAAATATATTTTTCTTACACGAGTGTTGCTGATGTCTTCTTTGACCTTCAATTGCGATTTCAAGCTATTTTAGCGATTTTTACGGATTTCCCCATTCCCATTCCATCCCATCCCTTCCCATGCCTTGAAATCGCAATCGAAGGTCAAAGAAGACATCAACAACACTCATGCAAGTAAAATATTTTTTATTCATTTATTCAACTCTCTAAGCTTGTATGGGTTTCCTGTGGTCAATTAAAACCATGTGAAATTTAATTCAAGTATTCAATTAATTTGGCGAATTTGATTGGGTTAGCATTTGTTAACGCAAAAATGTTTTGAAAAAAACGTGACCATTTTTTATTGCTCTCAAGTACCAGTGCTCGTTGTACAACATTTTGGCCAAGTTTAAAGAAAACTCACCGTGGGGAAATTAGTCTAAAGCAATTTGCCGCAGCCCTATTGTTGCCTTTCTAGTTCCAACGGGGATCATTATGCAACAGGAGTTTAGACGCTACAGGTGAATCTTTGTTTACATTCCTTGCTCATTAGCATACGTGCCTCTCTTTCTAAATGAGATATAAATAGACCTAATCCGCTGCCCTCGATGTTTTCCCAATACAGTCCCTCTAGGTTCTTTGTTTAAGGTTACCGTATACCTTCAGGGGTGTTTTGCATCAAAACGATGCAGCGCATCAGTTTTAACCCGTAGATACCTAAACCCATATATCAAATTAAAGCTTATAGAGCGGGCTTTCGAACTATATTAAAAATTTTGAATTA
>JAOCPT020473956.1:0-12912 GCA_026546935.2 Palythoa grandiflora | reverse complement strand
CAGCTAACTGCCAGTATCATACGTCATTTTGAAACTAGAAACCACAAGCAACTCACGTTCTCCAGCCGGAGAACAAAAGATACAAACAAGTCACAAAAGTTTTAACAGTAAACCCTTTTACTAGTCGTTCTTTTGTATTTATATTTTACTTCTTAAATATTACGGACATTGGATGGATTTCGGATGCTGCTAGCTTGTGGCTGGATGCTGGATGCCGTACTAGTGGATGCCGGATGCTTTTGCCGTGGATGCCGGATGCCTAAATTAAAAAAATCGTGGATGCCGGAAAAAAATTGTGGATGCCGGATGCCGGATGACCTTACATGGGGCGAGATCTTCTTTTCTGCTAAAGTTGACTCAGCTTTCCATCATTACAAGGTTAGTAAAAATTGAGTACCAGCTTCTCCTAGGGGCTAGCCTACGATGGTTTAGTGCCCTGTCCAGGGGGAAATAATGGCTCTCATCTACTTAACACTACAGTTACCAGAGATAAGTATGGTGCTTTAATGGGCCGCTTAGGCTCATAAATGGATCTAGCATTTTCAAGAAAATTAAATAAATAATTAACTTCATGCTACTGTAAATCATGTGCGTATGACTTAAAATAACAAACTCTGATTGAATGTTAAATAATATATATCATTTGACTACTTCTTGGCACTCCATGTTAATTTATTTATAATCATTATGCAGAACATTCATAAAATATAAATATCAATAATCAGAAGAATTTAAATTAGTACCTTTTTCATCATTGATTCCAATCTGACCAAAACTGAAAACAAAAAAAATTATCAAAAATGTAAATAAAAATTTAATAACTCACTTGATAAAATTGATGTTAGAATATAAATTAGTGTTGATAACATCTGAACATTTTAAAACATTTTTAACAGTTTAGGCTTTTATTACCAATGAGTCAGCCAATTAGAAGATCCCGAGGTGAACAAGGCAACAGAGTACAGAGCTGATGCACAAAATTATGCATACAAGCAGAAAAATTTTTGATTGCAAGATAATGTAATTTGTAATAATCATAAAAAAGATGCATGACCCAATTGCAGTATGAGTTTTTGGGAGTGTAACATAAGGTAACGATAGCAATAATCTTACATTTGGTTGATAATAGATGCAACTCAACTTACACTGACAGATCTCAGCATAAGTTTAAATACATCTCCAATAATTGTTTTTTTCATGTGCAAAGCTCCTATAGGAAAACAGGTGAGCCAGTGTACACTTTTCTATCTAATGTCTTTTTTTATTTTGTATTTATTTATTCATCAGGAGCAATATTCTCTGTCCATATAAACAAGAATCCATAAAAGTGCTCAAATCTTCACAAGCTGAGAGTTGACTGTGTTTTGTGCTCATTGGCACTTTGCGAGAGCTACAACCAGTCAAACCTTTAAAATAAAGTCAGAGATGTTTTTAAAAAGAAGGCAGTTTACAATAACAGCCAAAACTGACACTTAACACTGAAGTTTTTTTACAAGAAAAAACCACTGTAGCAACAGAAATTATTGCTCCAAAAGATTTTGGGTAGATGTGCACCAATTAGCAACAGTCAGTAACCAGAAACACACAGTCATCTCTTTGTTTTGCATTAAACTACTGATAAAAGATGAAATTGCTTTCAATTTTTTTACAATTAACAAATTTAATAATTATATAAAGTTCTGTTCTTACCTGTTTTTACCCCAGCCAAACAATGCACCAGACAGAGTGAGAGCAAAACTATGATCCCCCCCAGCAGTAACCTGTGCAAACGGCACACCATTGAGTGATGAAATATGTTGTGGTGTCCACGTATTGGTATGATGGCCAATCCCTAGTTGGCCATTGTCATTTTTGCCCCATGAGAAAATATGGCCACCTAAAATGGGAAAATTTGTCTCTATAGATCAGCATAATTATCAATTGGTCAAAAAATCAAATAATTCATCAAAACTTTGATATACTGTATCTAGATCCATAGTATATTCAAATTTACATGTTTTGGCATGTTGCATACCATCACGCACAAGAAGACATTAAATTTAACATCAAACAACATGAATGTTAGCCTGTTCCAGGCGTAACTTACAGTATATATGGATCTGTGACAAAAAAATGTCTGAGATTGTTTAGCAAAACAGTATTCAAACAATATTGATTACAGGAGCAATGAAGAAGAAATGCCAAACTTCAAAGCTGTGTTTAAACAATATAGATTATTCTTGATTTCACCAGTGCTATAAGTTTGAGACGATTGCAGAGCTTTCGGGTTCTATCCAGAGCCCTTTGTGATCGTCTAAAACTTATAGCACTGGTGAAATCAAGAATAATCTATATTAGTTATGTCCCAGTCAACGAATTTACATTTGTTTATAATGTGTTTAAACAAGTTCAACCCCAAAGGCAAAGTATTGTAATAAAGCACTGTTGTCTGTCAAAATGTCAAAATAACGTTCTATACATGTTGCAAAAAAGAGAATTTAAGGCCATATAATAAACATCTTATTAACCTGGTTACTCAATCCATGTTTTTTCCCCTCACTGGCCCACATGCTTCACTCTTGGGTCATAAGTTAGAATGGAAAAACATCTGGTCCATAATTTATGGTGCAAATCTTGCACTCAGTTGAAATGAGGTGTTTAAAAATTGATATTAACTGACTAAATGACAGTAATTTTAACCTACCTACAGTAAGGGCCAATGAATGATTAGCTCCACAAGCAACTTGTACCACTTGTAACATCTGGTCATGTTTTACTTTTCTATTTGACAGATAAAAGTAGCAAGCAACTTAATGATATGTAAAAATAATTAATAAATTTAATGCTTATAAAGTTTCCCATGAAAATTCTTGACAGGTGAAAGAACTTCCCTGAACTACTCAATGAGGTGAGCAACCTTTTTCAGTAAAGCAAAACTGAAATTATCTGCACATAAAATATAGTATAATATATTCAGTAAATATAAAAACATGTAGTCATGGTAACACTAATGCTTGTGGGATATGGGTAAAAAAGATAAACTCACAAGTTCATGAGCACACATGTGCCGATGGTAACTTGCAGCCACTATATTGGGCATTATGGCCACATGGGTAACAGGCATTAGCCTAATTGTATCTACCCTTAAATAAAGTGAGCCTGAGTGTTATCAGCCACTATACTGGGCACTATGGCCACATGGGTACTACCCACTGTATCTACCCTTAAATAAAGCGAGCCTGAGTGTTAGCAGTCACTATATATTGGGCACTATGGCCACATGGGTAGTAGGCATTACCCCTTATATCTACCCTTTAATAAAGTGAGCCTGAGTGTTAGCAGCCACTATACTGGGCCCTATGGCCACATGGGTACTACCCCTTATATCTACCCTTTAATAAAGTGAGCCTGAGTGTTAGAAGCCACTATACTGGGCACTATGGCCACATGGGTACTACCCCTTGTATCTACCCTTAAATAAAGCGAGCCTGAGTGTTAGCAGTCACTATATTGGGCACTATGGCCACATGGGTAGTGTGCATTACTCCTTATATCTACCCTTGAATAAAATAAGCCTGATTTTTAGCAGCCATGGACAGCTGTTCTTATCAGCACAGAGCTCACTGCCAACAAAATTAATGGGCTTCGTTTCCTAAGGAAAACATAAATTAAAGTGTAAGCA
This sequence comes from Palythoa grandiflora, assembly GCA_026546935.2. Lineage (NCBI taxonomy): Eukaryota > Metazoa > Cnidaria > Anthozoa > Zoantharia > Sphenopidae > Palythoa > Palythoa grandiflora. Next base: position 9,251 of record JAOCPT020473956.1, on the reverse strand, counting down.
AGCAATGTCGGATGTGGCAAGGGATTTTATTAGTGTATCATCCAGAGGGAGAAAAGGATTTACATGTATTTAACACTGTTGAAATTGTCGGCAGCGTGGTTGGCGCAGTGGTAAGATTTCTGCCTTCTAACCACAAGGTCCCAGGTTCAATCCTTGGCTCAGCCGAGAGCTGAACATTTGTGTGACCTTCTTTTCCGCCAAAGTTGACTCAGCTTTCCATCCCTCCGAGGTTGGTAAAATGAGTACCAGCTTCTGTTGGGGGCTAACCTGCGATGGATTAGTGTCCCGTCCAGGGGGAGTCAATGACCCTCATCCACTTAACACTACAGAAACCGGAGATAAGCACCGGCTCCAATGGGCCACTTAGTATTGCAGATTCATTTTCCAAATTATCTGGAGAACTAGGAAAATTAAGTCTTTGTCCAATTTGAAAAATAAAAACAGCTACTATTTGGCAATCATTCAATGCAGAGAGGGGTATGTAATTCTGAATATGTGGTAAATAAAAATCGTTGAACCGTTGAGGAGATAAAGCAGAACATGAAAACAAGCACAAATGAACAGTCGCAGTAATAGTATGGAGGCTTATCTGTACTGGTTGTAAATAATTATCATTAAAATGATTTTAGGCTTTTGAAGCTCAGTATATAAATTTTAAAAAAAAAGTTTTTGGTTCTAACTAGAACCTTGATCACAATGGCTGCCGTCACACTGTTGTGGTTTTTAAAGTGTATAAATTATATTGCAAAAAAGAAAGGCATTTGAAAATGAAGAAAAATATGGTTTATTTCTTTAAATAAAACCTTTTTGTTTGAATCAGTATCCTTTGATACTGTGTTTGTTTTGGAGTCATTGGAGGGGATTACAGTGGATAAATTGTCAATCAAATTGGTGTTGGTTGCAACCGAAGTCGCCAGCCTTTCTCTTTTCTATAACGGGTGAAGGAAAGGACAACAAAATTGCTTAAAATGCCTTAAAAACCAGCTATAAAGGATCAACAGACTACCAGAAACAACATCAGATCAAGGTTAGTCAAATGTTATTGAAAATACTAAATATTAATTTGCACTTTTACCAATCTCTATTGATTCCATACAAACACTGTATCTGTAAGTCCACACTCATTTTGTGCCAGGGCTGCCTGTGGTTGTAAATGCAGAGGATAGACAGGGAGTGCACAAGGCTATCTACATCAGGGTCAACAAGCCAGATCCAAATCTAGGCCAGGGCAGGGCCCTTCTGCTTCACATCTGGGACCATCTTCTACAGTCACATGCATGTGTCAAAGTTTAAAAATCCACGACAGAGTGACTGCAGCCATTGTGATTGAGGTTCTGGGTTAAAATTGAAAGCTAAATTTTGTTTTAAAAAATTATGTACTGAGCTTCAAAAGCTTAAAGGTATTTTCATGATTTATAATTAGTCACAGTAAGTAATATCACAGTTCAATTCAGTGCCAGCTGGGCAATTAATGAAATTCCAAAGTCATTCTATAACATGGAAAGTTCTTTTTAAACCTGCAAACTTAGACACAAGAGACACATTTTGGAAGCACTCTTATTTAAGATTACACAGCCATCACTCCTAAAACATCAGCATATCCATTGCTCTTTTTCCCTTTGGGAATTACTTAGTTCTTTATATATAAAAATTATTGAAAATTTTTGTGGCATTTTTATCCCTAAAGATGACTTTTAGCAAGGTGTGCGAAATTTTTCAGCCGACCCAATGAAAAAATAGATTAAACATGCATATGAAGCGGTAACATTCATCTGGAATTTTATTTGGTCCTAAATGTATATTATGTAGACATTTTTACTGGCCAAGAACCAAATCTGCTGGCCAAAGCCAGCTAATCAATGTTAATTTCACACCCTGTTTAGTCAAAAATGTTAGGAATAATTTTACATTATTTTAATGAGCCATCACTTTTTACAGGAAACTAAGTACATTTATTTAAAAGAAGCAAATTTAAGTTACCAGTGGCAAGTGGGTGGGACCAGCTTTGTTATAGCCTCCACTGACTTGTCTGATCTGTACTCCTGAAAATAAAAATTGGAATAATTATTTAATATACAATATATAAAATCACAATTATAATGTTTTAACACAGAGCGAAGATTATTACTTTTAAAAGGCTCCTGTGCAATGATCCCCAAAATCCATGTCACGTGGGAGGGATCAGGGGGGGGGGGGCGGGAAGGGGGTCGTTTTTTTGACACCCAAGAGTATTCACTTGTAAAACAGGTGAAAGCATCTACATAAAACTATGGATCACTGCACTATATTATTAAACATTAAACTATTATTATAATTGTTATTACCTACCTGCACAAAGGCAACTGTTACAACAATAAGAACTGCCTGTAAAAAAAACACACTTTCTGAATATTAAGTTAAGTACAATATTAATAATATCAAAATAAAATTATGAGGCATTTAACATTAACTTATTCCAAACCAGGTAAATAGTGAGAAAATATATGAAGGAATTCTTTAATTTATAACTAAAAAACTGAGGGGCCAGAGTCTAAAACAGTAAAGCAATCCTCTGTGCAAGGATTTGAACAAATTTCTGAACTCTGCAGATGCTTGAAAATGTGAGAGCTCCAATCTGATGACAAATGTTGGCACACACATGTTGTCAAGTGTTGGGAGGTTTCACCAATGTAACGAGCACTGTCTACAGCCTATGCAAGAAAATTTGTAAACAACTCATGAGTAGAGTCTGTTGGGGCCAGAATCCTTCGCACTAAACATTTTTTTATAACCTTGAAAGAAAAAAAAAAACTAAGGGTGCATTTCTTTGGCAAAATCCCAAATCAGATTATTGCACAAGATTACACACAGATTCTTTTTTTCCAAAGAAACAAAAAATCTAAAAAGGGATTAATTGCGGATTCTTTTGTGCAAAAGAAACAAAAAATCCATAAAGGGATTCATTCCAGCAAGACAGCAGACAGATCCAGACAGTATTTTCACTTGAAGACTGCTTACCACAAGGACTATTTTTAAATCTTTTCCCAAAGAAACACAAAAGTCGCAAATCCTAAGATTATCCGGATTTGGATTAATCCATTGAATCCTAGTCGCAATAAGTGGATTCATTGGATTTATAAAATCCCTTTTTGGATTCTGCAAAAGAAACAGAGAATCCCTTTTTGGATTCAGAATCCAAATTAGGACTTTTTCCAAAGAAATGCTCCCTAAATCTTTACAATATTTACAAAATATGAAGACACAGTACTTACAACTGTGATGCTGACAGCATCGTCAAACTGTTTCATACATACGCTCACAACACCTGATGCCAGAAGGAGGATAATCATTGGTTCTTTGAACTGAAAAAAAAATCAAAGTTAATTTTTAACAAGGAGATATCATGTGTTTTAAAACAGCTTCAAAATAATATTGATAATAAACTTATGATTATACCTGACCAAAATACAGTTTCCATAATGGGACTGAGGAACTGATGTGAAATTCATTGTGTCCATAGATTTTTCTTCTGTTTTCTACTTCGACCTCATTCAGCCCTTTCACTGAATCAGTTTGAAAATACTTGAAAAGGTCAAGATATGGCATTTCTGTTGCCGTTTTTACTGACAGTGAAAATAATTTCTCACCATTTTCCCTTTCTTTCTTCACATCAGGTACAAGTTCATTTAATTCGTTGCCACTAAAGAAACTATAGAGTGAACACATATTTTTTTTTTTTTTGTTATTATTACTGTATAGTTGAAACAAATAAATCCAAATTTGCAAATTAAAATAAATTTTGCTTACTTTTGACTCTTCAAAATAGTTTAACCACAAATTAAAGAGATTAATTTCAAATACTTGATATGAACAGGCCAATAAAAAATGAGGTACTGTGTCAAATCCAAATTTACAAAAGTGGATTTTGCTGATTATTAACTATTCAGAACAGTTCAACCACAAAGAGATTAATTTCCAATACTTGATATGAACAGGTAAATAAAAAATTAGGCAGCATGTCATAAGTTATAAAATGTTCGGAGCAATCACTTATTGGAGCATGTTTAAAAGATTTCATTGAGATGACTCAATACGTTTTTCTAAGCTACTTAATACCACACAAAAAATGCAAGGTATTCAAATGGAAATTAAAAGCAATTATAATTATAATACTAAATCATTAATATGACCACCTGTGTAAGTATTGTATTTTTTGGCACAAAATATGATTCTAGCAAATAAGATATACCTTAAATTAAATTTCTGTACTGATTTCATAATTGATCCAATATTTGGGAATGATAAAAAAGGAATTTAGAGAGCTTTATATCATTCACTGATACCAAAACAAACAAATTAAACTGCTGCTGAAAAAATAAAATACTGAGATGAATTAAAACTTTTTTTCTCACATAAGTAAACATAATTTTATACTAACAATAAGTAATGAATATTAACTAAACTCATTAATAATAATTGCATGCTAAAAGTTTTGAATTTTGAAAAATCTATTAAATACAACTATCAAATTTTTTTTATTTCTCAAAAGCTCATCATATAAAGTGAGTTTTGCATTTTCAAAATTTATGTACAATAACAATACAGTAATATGAAAAGCACATTAAATAATGTTTTAATAATGTGTGCATGAATTCTAAAGTGAGACTTAAAAATTTGTGACCAATATTATTACATATATTAATTTTAATATTTTAAAACCTGTCAGTCCATATAAAACTATTATATTAGAATTTTTAAATCAGTCATAACAAACTATTACTTTAAAAAACCTTGGGTTTAGTCTGCACATAATAAAAACTAATTATAACTTTAATTATTCACTTTTCAGGTGACTCGTCTATCATTTTAATCATTTCTCATAACCTGTAACAATTAACTGTTTGTTTTTCAATGGCCAAGTCTTTAAAATATTATCAACAACAAAACCTTCTATTTACACAACTTGCATTAATTGTTTATTAATGTTGGCAAATGACGACAGATAATTTATAATGCATAAATTATATTAATATTATATAGTTTAATTTTTTTGGGTTTAAATTTGATCTAAATTGGTTTGTTCAATGCTTTTAAACTGGCTGGAATTTTTCATTTCAGTCAATTCAATTTTTAAATAACACTGACAGTACATTTTTAAACCAAAAATAAGAAACATATTAGGCTCAATATATCCACTCATGCTTGATAATTCTAATAAATCATATGTAATTAGTAAGGACATATAACCAGTGCATCATCTACCAGAACCAAGTTAGGTGACCTGTTCCCCACATGAGTTACTGTAGCTGGGTACAGCATCTGACCAGTAATTAGAGGGTCATGGGTTTGATTCTCGTTGGTGACTTAGCGCCCCATGTGAGTCCCTGTAGCTCAATAGGTAGAGCACCTGACTGGTAATCAAAGGGTCATGGGTTTGATTTCCGTCAGTGACTCAACTCCCCATGTGAGTCTGTAACTCAGTGAGTAGAGCATCTGACTGGCAATCAGAGGGTCATGGGTTCATTTCCCGTTAAAGAGTCAGAAGTTTTTTTCTTCTGAGAAAAGGAAGCATGATGAAGAAGAAGAAGAAATAATATTTCACAGTATATCATTCCAGGTCTTAAACTCTTGAATTATAGGGGCACGACCACTTTGGCCTCAAGATTTTTGTCAAAAATAGACCACCAAGGCAAATGTCAAAGGGCGCCAAGGCAAAACCCTAGATAGTTAGTGGTAGTCATCTGAAAGAGTTGATATTGTATATTTTAGAGAATATAATATAGTGGCATTAATACATTTCATTTGACTATTGATCACTTCAATATCATTTGATCACTTTCAGCTCATTCCGACAACACAATTTATCAACATCTAACTTCTCCTTACATAACTCAAACAAAATAACATAACTGGTAAAGATAAATAAGAAATTGATCAAGTTGAATGAGCTGTGGAAGCTGAAAAGCCAAATTCTCCCAAACTGTTCATGTTAAAAGTATGGAGCTCAGTTGGGAGAATTTACCAACATGTCATATGTCGTGCTTGGGGCTTAAAGGGTTAATAAAAAATACTATATGTTTTAACATCTATTTGTGAAAGACATGGTGGCACCCAAAAGAAAAGGGGCAGGCCATTTGTGGCCGTAAACTGTGCTCATGTTCTGGGGGCATGAAATTAATGGCCAGGGGTATCCACAGTAAATGCTACAATGCCATCATAGATTTCAAACCCTTTCATTCCAACCTGCATAATTACACATCATTTCTTTACTACCCTCAACTTTTTGCAGTACCAACTCAATTCAGTCTTTCAAAGCTAGCTTATGACACACCGCTGACCATACACAGGCTGTATTTACTTATCCCATATTGGCATTTGATACAGTATTCAATTTAGATTGAATTTAGAAATGACATTTGGTCGTTTTGAACATAAAATGCATAAAAATACTTCAAATTTTGATAATTATAATCTCAAAACTAGTCTATGCATCTCCACTCATATTTTTTGTAATTTGCATTTTCATGCAAAAATATTGGATGCAAATGAAGAAATTTATTACTAATAAAAGACTTAATACTAATAAGAAAGTCTACTGAACACAATCGGCCAATTACCAGCTCAATAAGTTTCGAGCATTCTGCCACAATATTTTTTGTAAATATATACGTTCTTCAACATTTGTAAACTATAATTATTAAGCAATACGAGTTCATCTCTTTCCGAACTTATATACAATATTAAACGTACTTTCTAATAAAATATAAGAAAATTATTTAAACTTATGTAGTAATCGTAGGTATTTATAATAAGAACAAGACACACGACGTAAATGAAAGAGCAAAATTCCTTTTGGTTTCAGCCATTAATGGCCGTTATTACTTGCAATTCAACCAGAGCGTGTCATATTTACCTGATCGATATACTTTTTCCACAAAGGTTTATCCTCAACAACATCAAATTCGTTCAAGCCATGGATCTTCCTGCGTCTTTCTGCTTCCTCTCCATTAAGTCCCAACAAAGGATCAGTGCGAAAATGTTTGGTGATTTCATCCACGGACAATTTAGCGGCATAGCCGGACGACATTGCGGCCATCATCTTGCTTTCACGATTTGAAACAACACCTCCTTTACTCATTTCTTAAAAAAATACCAACCTTGTCATACTTATAACAGTAGTCTGGTGCTTTCATTTTCTTAGAAGCATTTTCAACGCAATTTAATGGACCACAAACCAGTTGTTTGTTCAACTATTCCGACATTTCTTGCACGCGAACCAACTGTGTTTCTGTCATCTCTCGTATTTCATGTATGCACAAATATAAGGTCCCGCCGAGTAAGCCGACCGTGGAAATGCCACGCGTCGTTTGTATTTTCCGTTTTCTAGCTAATTTTCATAATTTATCCCATGGCTTCGCCTTGAGCAGAAAGAATCCTGAAAATATAAGAGGTGTCTACGATTAGCTATTGTAACATGGTCCGTCATGACTCCTCACAAGAACATCATTCTGTAAATTTTTCATCGGAAGCCGCATTTCGTCCGTTTGTGAGAAAAAAACTCACAAGATTGGACATCCGAGGGACGAGGGAGGAGGGGAAGGGGGTGGGGTTTTGGATGGGTGTACTCCCTATATTGGTATGATAGGGTTGTTCATTTAAGAAATGAAACACAGGCACAGCTACCGTGTTTGCACAGGCTACTGCAAACCGAGGTGCGTTTGGGAGAAATTAATTGAGAGCAGATAGTACAAAGACACGTTTGCAAGCAACTGACATTTGGAACAAGCCGCATTTTCCAGTGAAGCTAAGATCTTTTGCTACTTTGATTTTGTTTAGAAATGTGTCTTGTTTTTAAACGGCTAAATCAGAATCAAGAATTATCGAAGTATGGCTGCTAAAACCACCATTAGGAAACGTCTCAAACGCCTAATTTAACTTGAGAAGTACGACTTTTGTTTTCATCGCCGCCATCGTCAACGAACTTGAAGTTAAAACTTAATTGGAAGAATCTCCCTGGCTTTAAAGATTTTTTCACCAAAAGATCGAAATCTTAAATCGTGTGTCCCGTCATTTATCAAAACTGAAGTAGAGACGATGGACCAGTAAGGAGTGCTGAACTTCAAAATTTTTCTGAGATTCTCGACCACTTCAGGTTTGTGTTGAACTCTCTGTTTTAATTCCTTTGGCGATTGAGGATTTTTTAACTTTCCTTCCTGTATCTATTGTATATTTTGAAAGTTTTCGAGAGATTTGAAATTTTTTTTTGTTATCATGGGATTTTTGGTTCAACTTCTAAGACCAAACAGTGTAATTCTCTTCACATTTTTTTTTTCAACAGTCCGCCTGGCATAAAAAAGAGCTGATTGTGGTGGAGTTCGCCGTGTGAAAACTCATCGAGTTTTCCTTGAATGTTTTCTTTAAAAACAGACCATTTTGAATAAAAGCAAGTAGATACTGTGTTTGTATACACTTCCTGCCATTCTTGTTACCCTATTATTTCTCAAAAAGCCAAATAAAAATGAAAAAACATCGTTTGTGTTTTGTCTTGTTGCGCTGTGGCTATGGTTTGACCGTTTGTTTTTTAATTTTGCAGTTGCTAAGCACTGCAATGAAATGTTACTTTGCTTGAAGCTGACTAACCTTTTAAAAAAATTATATAACCTCTGGGGGAGATAAGAAAAAAATAGTAAGATACATATTTCGAATTTCATTTATTTTTGTTAACGTTAAAGCAAAATTTGTAGGCAATGATTCAGAAGTAGCTCGTTTTTCGAGTCATCCATCCTCGGTTTTGCAAATCAGGCTTTACTTTTTCTTCTTCGGTGTTTCTTCTGCATTAACATTAAGCAATTAATTTTTCACCAAACTATTTTATATAAAAACGAAATTCAAACATTACTCGGGTTGGTGCTGGTTAGTTTGAAAAGTTTTGTAGCGTCAAAACCATGATTTGCACAGGCTATATGCAAACACACCTATTAACCAATCAGAGCGCGCGTATTATCTAAGTTATTTTATAATGTATATTTTAGGGTTCAATATCGGCAAATTGGTATTTTTAGGGGTTTTCAGATAAAAATCAAGGTTATTTTTGAAAAATAATATTCTTAGGAGTGTAAAAACAAAACTAGCCTGTTTTGTTTTTCTGTTTCCTCAGGACTGCCTTTCGTAAAATTATGTTAATTATCAAGTATCTTTAGGGTTAAGAAGTTTCACGCCTTGGTATATTTAGGGACTTTTAATATTTACCGGCGAAAATGTATCTCTAGACC
>JAOCPT020473866.1:0-12914 GCA_026546935.2 Palythoa grandiflora | reverse complement strand
CACAAACAAGCATGTACAGGTTATGTAACCACGAACAAGCATGTACAGGTCATGTTACCACAAACAAGCATGTACAGATTATGTTACCACAAACAAGCATGTACAGGTTATGTTATCACAAACAAGCATGTACAGGTTATGTAACCACGAACAAGCATGTACAGGTCATGTTACCACAAACAAGCATGTACAGGTTATGTTATCACAAACAAGCATGTACAGATATGTTACCACGAACAAGCATGTCCAGGTTATGTAACCACGAACAAGCATGTACGGGTCATGTTACCACAAAGAAGCATGTACAGGTCATGTTACCACGAACAAGCATGTACAGGTTATGTAACCACGAACAAGCATGTACGGGTCATGTTACCACAAACAAGCATGTACAGGTCATGTTACCACGAACTAGCATGTACAGGTCATGTTACCACGAACTAGCATGTACAGGTCATGTTACCACGAACTAGCATGTACAGCTCAGGTTACCACGAACAAGGATGTACAGGTCATGTTACCACGAACTAGAATGTAGAGGTCATGTTACCACGAACTAGAATGTAGAGGTCATGTTACCACGAACTAGAATGTATAAGTCATGTTACCACGAACTAGAATGTATAGGTCATGTTACCACGAACAAGCATGTACAGGTCAGGTTACCACGAACTAGCATGTACAGGTCATGTTACCACGAACTAGAATGTATGGGTCATGTTACCACGAACTAGAATGTAGAGGTCATGTTACCACGAACTAGAATGTATAGGTCTTGTTACCACGAACTAGAATGTATAGGTCTTGTTACCACGAACTAGAATGTATAGGTCATGTTACCACGAACTAGAATGTACAGGTCATGTTACCATGAACTACAATGTACAGGTCATGTTGCCACGAACTAGAATGTACAGGTCATGTTACCATGAACTAGAGTGTACAGGTCATGTTGCCATGAGCATGCATTCTCAGGACATGTGACTGTGATCATGCATGCATATGTGAGGGGATTTAACCATGAGCATGCATGTAGCGTGTGACCGTTAGAATGCATGTGCAAGATGCGTGAGCAAGACTTTATATTTGCTTAAAACAAGTGGTAAAAATAGAACTTTGCTTTTCTTTTTGATCGATTTGAAAAAAAAACTTCAACTATTTATCGCGTCCAGTTTATATTTATTTAAGTAGCCAGGAATTATGTCTTTGATGCTCGTCTGCGATATCCTTACTTGAGAACTATGGTTTTTTAACATTAGTTAATCGATTTATTGTCAACTTATACACAGGGTTTCCACTATTTACCGGATGTGAATATCAAGGACTTTTCAAGGACTTTCCAGGACCTTTTCAAGTAAATCCAGGACCTTCTCATCAAATAAAACTTGAATGCTTTACACATTGTTTTCATAAATCAGTTCAATAACACACATACTATATTAACAAGTTGCAGAAGATTTGTTTCTGGACAAATATCAAGCCTTCCAGAGTCCCGACTTTTGTTTTAGAACTAATCTTAACAAACAGCTTATTAATTTTATTTTTTATTATTTTTGGAAGTTAAAAAAGGAATGTTTTGCCGATTCCAGGATTTTCAAGGACCACAACACAAATTCAAGGACTTTCCAGGTCCTGGAATTTTATTTTCCCGATTCCAGGACTTTCCAGGATTTTCAAGAACTGTGCCAACCCTGTATATAGTAGACAAGGGCCATATTTCTAGACTCTCAACTCACTGGACCATCCTCATTTGTCGCTTAGCATTTCAAGGGATAAGATATTAGATATAACATATATTCATCACTCAACAAAAGCTGTTTCGGTGGTTTAAGCTTTTTTACTTACCTCCAATAACGACATAATGTACTTTCATTAGCGCTTTTCGATCAAGAGTTTTAACACAAACCCTCAAGGAGGTGTGTGTTATTTCCTGTTAAAAAACGTTTGTAAATTGTATTAAGAACAATATTACATTGAGTAAGAACAAACTATTTAAAACTTTTTTTTCCACTTTAAAATTTCTTGTTCAACTGTTTTGTATCAAGTTCAAACTCAATTCAATTGAATTCAATTTATTGAACCTAAATTAGATCAAGATGGTTTTGCCATAACTACAAATTCTGCATAGTAACACCGACAACATTATTATCTTTAATTTTCATGAATTTTATTGGACAAAAGTACAGGATCAGCATTGAGTTATTGCACGTTTCGCGTTGCAGGTCAAAATATATATTTATAAAGAAAAAGTCTGGTGCACATATAGTTGAAGACGATCGTACAATCACAGAAATCACTCAAGCGTACAGCACAGACCAAATTTGATCATTGTCGATAGCAGCTATCGGTTGAAATAGAGTCAGTGATTTTTACTTCAGCGATAATACAAATGTAGCGCTTTGTTCAATGTAAATACTTTGTTCACTTTTAATAGCACCCGATCTCACATGATCGCAGATCAGTTCTCATATAATTGCACTCGATTGTGCCTCACCTGATTAAGGAATCAATACAAACACCTCACAAATGAAACCTCGTACGTCGCAGTTTCCATCAGAGTGGCCACAGGTTTGTTTAAATTGTGTTGAATCAGAAAAGAAAGATAATATTATGTATGCCGGAATAATAAGTTTTAAATAATTTCAAAATTTAGTTCTTGCAGACCTACCTCGATCCATGTGTTAACTGCGTTACAATTAGCTGTAGAACTGTCGTTCGTGGTTGCGGTTATAACTGCAACAGGTGGCTGGTAAAATGCATTCACGAAACTGATTACCTGAAAAGAAAATCTTCATGTTAAAAAGGTTTAGGAAAAACTAGAGAATTTATTCGGTTTTGATCATAAACATCATAACACAGTAATCAGTAAAAAACATTGGAATTGATTTTGACTTAATTGCGTTTGAAGAGGGATGACTTAAAATTGAAAATTTCTTTCCTTCACAATCTCTTGATTTTTTCTTTATATTTCAACATTAATTTGTATTAGAATTCATGCGATGCAATGTACGTGGGAGAAACTTGTAGGAATTTTGAAATAAGACAAAATGAACATGAAGATACCCCGAAAAACTCTGAACATGCTAAGCACTCTTTCACTAATCCTGGCAATTCATTCTCGTGGAAATTTCTTGCATTCTCAAGTCATTGGTGCAAACGAAGAACTCTCGTAGCTATTTACATTGTGAATATGAATCCATCATCTTTGAAGAAACAAATTTCTTGTCTTCATCTCTTCCTTTTTCCCAAGGGAATCACGTAACAATGAGCTTTGTTTTTAACTCCAATATGTAAAAATCCTAAACTAACTCACATCTTTACACTGAAGATAATCAAGTAGATCGAAAACGTTTTGTGATTTTAAACTTTTATTACAACAAAATTTTAACCTTGTAGATTTTATATCTGTTGAACATATGGAGAACTTTCTTTTTATTAATTTGTATTGAATATTATTCTTGTGTAAGTTTAAATAAAAATTGACTTGCCTTGATAAAATTTCAGTGCTTTTTAAACTTTATTTATTTTGTTTTGTTTTTTTCAAACAGAAAGACACGAACAAACTGCAACTTGAAAAACATTTTAATCATGCATCAGTAATAACTTTAGGTTCAACTTTAAACATTTTGAATTCAAATCCAACACAACTTGTTTACGAGTACAAACTTTAATTTGTGCCAAATATCGAACTAAAATTTTGCTCAAGCTACGAACAACATTATTACAAGTCATTTTTATTCACCAACTAGATTTTGTATAAAACCAAGAAGGGCGAGTCTTTTAAGATAAAAAGGCGAAAACCAATAAAATAAAATAAAATAAATTTTAAACTCAATGATAATAAATGAATTTTCGCTTTTGTGCTACTGTATTTATTTTCAGCAGCATATGTCTGTTCAGATATTAAACTATTACACAATATGTCTGTTCAGCAGTTAATGTCTGTTTAGATATCAATTTATTACACAATAAGAATGAAACAACACAGTGACACTGAAATCTTTCATTAAAATATCAACATATCTTGAAAACTTATTGAAAAATATATCTCTTCACTGATATTTGGTGTATTCATCTGGCTGGTTTTCGCCTTTTTGTCTTAAAAGAATCTTAAAAGTTTCATTTTTCTGCAAGGTGCTCCTGCTCTTATTTCAATGTTATAAATAAGAACATCATCTTTTAAAATTTTGATAAGTGCAAGTTCGTTGTTTGAAAAACAGGCGGGAACCATGCCTCTCAAAAAAATTTTAGTGACCAATAATACAATACAATACAATCTTTGTTTAGTGTCTATAAATACATTATATAATTACATAAGAAAATAAACCTTAATTTAAGACACAAGCTAATTATAGCAGGTAAACTGATAAAAGACAATTAGCAAATATCTTAAATTTTCAATTTTATGTGACTGGTCAAAAGCTTTTGTTTCAGAGTTTTTTATTGGACAATTTAATTGTGAAGTCATTTCATCACCTAGCTGACATAACGTTCTAAACTGATATAGCTTTTATTCACAAGGACGTCTACCCCAAATATCTAATCAGATTGTTGTCTTAAATAAAAATCCATTTAACAACTTATACTTCCTTTTATAAGAGGCTTTTTATGATAATGCCAACATGCTAAGAACATACGCAACCGAATAGAACATTTGCAGTTACATGTTTGTCAAATGACAATCCTCGTATCTCTTAAGATAAACACCGTCTGGATGCATGACAGCCTGAGCTTCCTTAAAATTACTATCTGGACTGTTGACCTGAGGTGTCCTTACAGTTACTATCTGGACTGTTGACCTGAGCTGTTCTTACAGTTACTATCTGGACTGTTGACCTGGGTTTGTCCTTACAATTACTATCTGGACTGTTGTTCTGAGGTGTCCTTACAATTACTATTTGAACTGTTAACCTCAGGTGTCCTTACAGTAACTATCTGGAGTGTTGACCTGAGGTGTCCTTACAGTTACTATCTGGACTGTTGACTTGAGGTGTCCTTACAGTAACTATCTGGAATGTTGACCTGAGGTGTCCTTACAGTTACTATCTGGACTGTTGACCTGAGGTGTCCTTACAGTTACTATCTGGACTGTTGGCCTGAGGTGTCCTTACAGTTACTATCTGGACTGTTGACCTGAGGTGTCCTTACAGTTACTATCTGGAGTGTTGACCTGAGGTGTCCTTATAGTTACTATCTGGACTGTTGGCCTGAGATGTCCTTACAGTTACTATCTGGACTGTTGACCTGAGGTGTCCTTACAGTTACTATCTGGACTGTTGTCCTGAGGTGTCCTTACAATTACTATCTGGACTGTTGTGCTGAGGTGTCCTTACTGTAACTATTTGGACTGTTGACCTGAGGTGTCCTTAAAGTTACTATCTGGACTGTTGACCTGAGGTGTCCTTACAGTGACTATCTGGACTGTTGTCCTGAGGTGTCCTTACAATTACTATCTGGACTGTTGTCCTGAGGTGTCCTTACTGTAACTATCTGGACTGTTGACCTGAGGTGTCCTTACAGTTACTATCTGGACTGTTGTCCTGAGGTGTCCTTACTGTAACTATCTGGACTGTTGACCTGAGGGGTCCTTACAGCAACTATCTGGACTCTTGAGCTGGGGTGTTCTTGCAGTAACTATATGAACTCTTGAGCTAAGGTTTCCTTACAGCTACTATCTGGATTGTTGATCTGAGGTGTCCTTACAGTTACTATCTGGACTGTTGACCTGAGGTGTCCTTACAGTAACTATCTGAACTCTTGACCTGAGGTGTTCTTACAGTTACTATCTGGACTTTTGACCTGAGGTGTCCTTACAATTACTATCTGGACTGTTGACCTGAGGTGTTCTTACAGTTACTATTTGGACTGTTGACCTGAGGTGTCCTTAAAATTACTATCTGGACTGTTGACCTGAGGTGTTCTTACAGGTACTATCTGGACTGTTGGCCTGGGGGGCCCTTACAATTACTATCTGGACTGTTGACCTGAGGTGTCCTTACAGTTACCGAGATGTTCTTACAGTTAAGTACTATCTGAACTGTTGACCAGAGGTTCCATTTAAAAATTCCCATCCCTAAGAGACGTGACTATATATTTTTCTTGCTCATTTATTACTTTACCTTACAAAAAGCACCGTTTCTGTGCGATGATTCTTTGTTGATGTTGAAAACAACAGCATGACTTTCTGTAAAATTCCAAGATCTTTGAAGTTCGTGGAATGCAAACCAGTTCTGCAAAATGAAGTTATTTTGTTACACTGCAACAGTGCCTATCCATCGTTATTGTGGAGTTCAAATTTTACGAGCTTATAACTGATTGTGCATCCACAACCAACTTTTTAGAACTGTTTGAAAAACCCGAGGGCAGTACAATTTAAATAGCTTGTTCCTCGTACTAAAATCCAAAACATAATTTATCTACATATTTACAGCTCTTGCTCGTGATCATCGTGCAGACTTGATTTGAAAATAAGCATCTGCGTAGTTTTAAAGAATTTGTTTTGAAATTTGGAATCTTTTTCCACTTCAGTATTCAATCACCGAGCAACTACGAGTGTCCAGTTATAGATGGTTTTCACTTGACGTCGTGTTGATGGACATTGAACAAAAGAATTTTGATGATTTCTTTTGTTTAGAATACCAACATGGCCGCTCCCTCTTTTGTCTTTGGCGTCTCTGGAGGTTGTGTAAAAACCATCTATAGATATGAATAATGCTTTTAAAAATTTCCCAAAACATTTGCGGTGAAAACATGCTGTTTTTTGTGACATTTGCACAAAAATCGTACGTGTTAGTGGTTACTATAGTCAATTTGAAGGAACTTGGTGAGACGGCACATTAAGCCTTCTGCATGTTGATTATGTGAAAATGAATCATAAAGATGAACCTTTGTAGATGAATCTTTTAAGATTCATTTTTATTTTAAAAAATGTAAGTCACTCGAACAAGTTTGAAGAAGACAAACACTGTTGGTGAGGTTCCGGTGGGTGAGGGTCATTTTACAAGTGTAGAAAACAAACCACAGTTAAAATCTTCCGTGTTAATTAACCAAAGTTTTAAGACCCAAGACAGTATAAAAATTAAATTAAATAAAAGCACAAAAAACACCAGAATTCATTTGACAGAAAGGGGCACTAGCCAACCCTTTAGAAAAAACATATATGTATATAAATAAAAATAGAAGATAAACCAAAAATTAAAACAAGCAAAAAATTGAAAATATTGGAAAAATTCCGAATCATTTACTTACAACTTTAAGGTTTTCATGGACACCATCGAACGTCATCGATTCCCGCATGCAGACTCTAAATCCGCCATTGTTGATTTTATCCACCCAGATGTTCATGGCATTGTGTTTTCCCTTGGCGTCAGGGTGTACTGCGGTAACAAAGACTTTTGGAGCCTTGGAGTAGGACTGGAAACAAAGTGTAGGAAAAACTTTAACGATAAAAAATGCCACATCTAGATGTAGAAGTACTTTTGATTTATCTATAAATGGCAACGAAATCTACCATAACTTATATCTGTTATTCTTTACGTTTAAATTATTTGTTTTGTATACTCTGTGTAGCGTAAAATATTGTGGCTGTGTGAGTTCTACACTTAAAAAAAGCAAACATTTTCTCACTTCAGAAAACTGACGGTTACTGTAGACCCTAGGCATTTGCTTTTTACTACCTTTTTTCATTATATTTCAAATACAATAGAAAGCACATGAAAAAAAAACTAATTATAAGTACAAAATTATTGTAAAAGAGCAGTGAAATGCAAAAATAAATATATTGCAATGTGTTACAAACATCGTATCGAACTGTTTATTGTTTATTTTTATGTATTGTATTGTATTGTATTGTTATGTAATGTATTGTATCGTATGTTCTATTGTTGTATTGTATTGTATTGTATCGTATATTGTAGTGTATTAAAGTAATCACTCATTAATACTAGAGAGAATAATTTTTCAAAATGAAATTCTTAATAACACAAAAAACCCAGTCACTTTTAGAGCGGCAAGAGAACAAACCTTGGGAAACGCCACTTGTTTACACTTCACTCCTTCTGCCCAGCTCTCAAAAGCTATTGTTCCTTTCCTGAAGCCGCTGTCTTTAACTGAACCAACTTGCACGAAAGCTAACCAGTTAACCACTGCCGTACCATTGGATCCTGTTCCACTCTCACGCATACAGACTGTGAAACCGGAGCTTGTTGCCAAAGTTACCCATAATACAGCCGGGTCGTGGACTTTGACGTACTTGTCTCCATGGCTGAGAGTAACGTGCACATAAACTTGACCTGAACCCGGAAAACGTGATGGAAAAGTAACCTCTTTGCAGACAAAGGAATTTTCGAGAGACGCATTAAGTGGGGTCTTTCCAGCTTGAAATGTGACAGCTGTAATCAAAAAGACAATTATTTCATTCCTAAAATAATACTTAAAATATTTGACCTTAGAAGTATTAGTGACCTCAATACTGATTGTCTGGTCCTAGTGAGCTTTAACTTCATCTGTGGAAATGAAAAGCTTTTTGTTGTCTCCTGTTACTTCATACATGGTCGGTCCGGCTGCGAGCTGTAGATGATTAATATGTGATAGTCTATGTAAAACAAAAGTTTTGAAAATGCAAGGCAAATGGAACTACACCAACGTCGTTCCTTCCTTCCTTCTTTTAGATATCTTTCATTAATATTTAAAAAATAGGATCTCATTACTTCGCATTTTCGATCTTTCTGTTCTGGTAGCGTAACATCGACAAACGCTCTTAAGCAGTTAGTTTTTGACTATGTACGTCAAAATCACAGTTATTTTCCTTCCTTCCCTCCTGAAATTACTTCTCAACAAGAGTAGTATGTAAAATTAATATGAAAATATGCCAACAAACAACGGTTGGAAATACTTCACAAGTAGAACTACTAAACTTCCTTCTGAGCAACTTTTGAAGGTGCAAAACGGCTGGTAGATTCTAATTCTTAAAATGTCAATTCTAAAATGATCTTGCTACATAAACCTGATCAGTGTTGAACGCACCTGTAGTGAAATGAATTCCTCCAAGGAGGGCAAGTAAGAAAAATAGATTTTGTGATTTTGAACTCTGCATACTACTGTTCAAAGCCATTCCGAATTCTGAACACTTGCAACTAAGGTTTGAAAAGGTAATTGTTTAATGGGAGATTTCATGTCATTCTAAATTAATACTGGCTGCGCATTGGATGTTCGGATTGTAGATGACAGTAGTAACGGAATACCTCTGGGTTGGTACCAATCATAGCTGAGTTTATCATGATTTTTTAAAGTTTAGTAATAGAGGTAATATAATAATATTCCGACCGAAGAACGTGCATGACACGTGATTCATCTGTCTTTTGTCTTTATTCATTTTGTCACTTTACTAATAACCTTGGAAATGTTCTAGCGTATTCATCCAACTGCAATCTTGTGAACCTCTTGAACTAAAATAGCCAAAAGAAATGCTTACCAATACTCAATACTAATTCAACTGCACGTGTTAGTTTGTTACAATGCTGTTATCTGACAGCTGTTACCAAAAGCTACTGATGCTTTTTCACTACAAACAAACAAGGACTTTAACGAATATTTTTATTTCATGAAAAAATAAAACCATGTGGAATGTTGAAAAATGATTATTGGGTCAGCTGGGTTCAACAAAACATGTATAGCTATCAATCAGTTACCAAGCTGCCATCATTTCGTGAACACTCCTTATTGACTATAGCTCCCCGAATTCGCTGATGAGTGATAACTCTAACTATCCGTATTTTCTCGCCGGATATATTACTATACATTTTGTTCCTTAAAATTATTTTTGCTTCTGTTTCCTCTTAAGTGAAACGATATATCATTCAACTTGTAACGCCAAACCTTAGCTACTGAGTTACTGGTTTAGATCTTCCTAGCTATAGTGAGGTAGCTGTGTTCATTCTTTTTGTTGAAAGAGAGTTATGATTATAAGGTTACCGTATACCTTCAGGGGTGTTTTTCGTCAAAACGATAGAGTGTGTCTGCTTTAAACGTTAGATACCTAAACCCATATATCAAATTGAATATCAATAATCGCTTGGACTTGTAACTGGCAATAGGCAACTCTGTTACTTTTTTTAGAAAACATCAAAAATACAAAAATTCGTTTTAATTCAAACTTTTTAGAATAAATCGAAAGCCTATAAGATTTAGATAAAGCTCTATAAGATTTAGTTTGATATATGAGTTTAGGTATCTACGGTTTAAAACAGACGTACTGTATCGTCTGACGCAAAACCCCCTAAAAGTACACTGATGACAACCTTAAGAAAGTAAGGGGCCCTTTGGATAACAGCCTATTCAGTGCTGAATTAGGGCTGTTTTTAAATAAAGGTCATCAAATAAAGACTGGTAAACAGTTCTGCTCTGATGTTAAACTTATACTAGTTAATTTTAAGTCATCAGTTCAGTTGAGGAAAGTACATCCTTCAGATAGCAAACACGTTCTCTCTTCGTTCGAATATTGACATTGTTGTTGAAATTCTTCGAATACAACGTTTTTCAAAACCAAAATCAAAAATGAAAAAACTAACTCCGACGAAGGTGTTACACAGCATCTTTAAACATACCACGTCGATTAAAATCTATTTACAACCTGGAAAAACCTTTAACTTCTAACTGTTTAATTTGCTAGGGGATGAGCGATTTTTAGCGAGCAGCTGAGTGATTTGTCGGTCTTCTCAGATGAATTTTGCACGAGCAAGACTTTTTAACTACGTACCACGATATTGTAAGTAAAAGGATTGAAAACATAATTTTTAAAACTTTTCCATTTGTTTTTTTATTAACCGGAGACGTGAGCGTTTTTTTTCCTCACTATATCTCGGGTAGATTGTTGTTTTATTAAAGACATGAACTATTAACTAAGTTAACTGGCTCTACAAAAATCTATTTACAACCGGTGATGACTGGGGAAAACCTTTAAATACTACTAGCTACTGTGTTTTCCTAGGAGATGAGTGATTTTTAGCGAGTAACTGAGTGATTTAATTGACGATCTTCTCAGATCAATTTGCGCGAGCAAATGCAAGCCCTTTTAGTCACGTACCACGATCCTGACAAATTACAAAAGTAAAAGGACTGAAAACATAATTTTTTTTTAACTTTTCCATTACTTTTCTATCAGCGATGCGCCCGTTTTTATCTTCACTGTACCTCGAGTAGATTTTTGTTTTATTAAAGTCATGAACTAAGTTAACTGGCTCTGCAAAAATCGAGCCAACTACCCAACGATTTCCTATAATACTACGGTCGTACAAAAATACTTTTTACACAAAAATATCTCAGCGCAGCAAAAACAAGCAATGACTTTCCAACTTGTTTAATATTCTAAACAGCAGTCTTAACTAACTAAACATGCGCTTTGTTTAAGTAGCAACGAAGGTTCAAATGATTTATACTTTTAGGCCTTCAGGCTGACACCGTATTTGACCTGACGAGACAATTCTTGAAATATGAATAAAATTTCGATGCATTTGAACTGGCATGGTGAAATTTTAAGATGAGATTTTCAACCTTGTGTAGAGGGTTAACTGTTCTCCTAGATTTGTTCGCATTCGGACATAGTTCCTATATGTGTGAACAATTTGTTGGTGGTATCGACTCAAGCGCTACCCATAAAAAACCATAAAACAATTCAAAATTTGGACTTGTCCAGTTTTTTTTCCCTGAAATTGTTTCTGAAACTAGATTTGAAGAACTGGCGCTTTCAATTCTGCTAGTGAAATATTTTCCTCTCGGGCTGAACGCAAAACACCCGAAAGCCTCAGTTGACAAATAAATGGAAAATGCAAAGATTAATATAGTGAATATTTGACCTTTGCAAGTGTTGACTGTCTAAAAGTTAATTTAAAGTTGTTAAAAGAAGTTAATTTAAAGTTGTTAAAAGAAGTTAATTCAAAGTTGTTAAAAGAATGGCAACTATATTACAATGCGTGTTTGAACACAACGTCCATGTTTTGAGTATACGTAAATAATATTTGATGTATCATCAGCTTCAAGGTATTATGAAGAAACGAGTTTTAGTTGTTCTCTCAAGCTTAAACCTAATGCAGTGGTGCAACCTATAAAGATGTTTTACATAACACATTGTTTAAGAGAAAAGTGATAGATTAATTAACCCAGAGCAAAGTATTTTAAAATTCTTGTTTGGATGATTAACAGTTAGCAGACAACATAGTATAGACAAGTTAATGCACGATATCGTTATACCACAGCACTGTTAGTAACTTTAACGACTGCAGTAATGTAGATACTGTATGAATTGATTACTTTTGGGTTTGGTAATCATTTTACACTCTAGTTCTCAATGTTTGTTTTATCGTATTCTCAATTTATGTCAGGCACATCCAATTCAGTATAGCTTATTAAAATGGAGTCCCTCAGTTGTAATTAGAGGGAGTTAATTTTGCTGAGGGAGGTAAACCAGAGTATCCGCACAAAAACCATCGGAATCAGATCGAGGTCGACAAATTTCAGCCCAAGTGAGCAGAAAAGGAATCGATTCCAGGTCATACAGCTGAGAAGTGATGACCACTATGCCATCTGACTCTTTATAATTAGACTTTTACTGTGTAGAGTACTCAAGTCTTACGTATTTCCACGGGTTCTTACGCTCTCACCCTGAAATGAGCAGTTCTCATGTACTGCCATATTTTTGAATAAGAAACTCTACTTTTTAGCATTCTGATCTGTTCACGAAAACCTTCATTTCATGGTAAATTGAAAGGAATTAATGTTTTCCTTGATCTAATGTCAGTAGCGTTTGAGTTTCAGCTTTGAAAACCGCCTTTCTCACTATAGTGCTTGCATGGAAGACCTAAATGTACATAGGTTTAAGAATTCGGTGAATTTGGAGCGAACTGAGAAGGGCAAAATTC
>JAOCPT020473774.1:0-12915 GCA_026546935.2 Palythoa grandiflora | reverse complement strand
TATTTGTTGGTATTTATGAGAAAGAAACCCAAATTTTCAATGTTTTATTTGTTAAAACTGATATTATTTAATTTGTAATTTTTATGAAAATATCAGACGACTATAGGCCCGCAAAGAGGCTTTCACTTGGAGTACCAGCAAAAACCTCCCATTTTTTTTAAGTGCCAGGGTTGGAATGTTTTCACTTGATAAAATCCATTGTTCATTCAAGCAGCTGAGCTCCATGATTTGTAGCCATTATCAAAATTCTAATGAGAAATGGCATGTAATTTGATTGGAAGCAACAGCAAACCGTGTGCTGCATTTCCTTGTGCCCCCGATATTTGTCACCAGTTCACACTCAAAAATATGTACCAGGTACTTCATATTAGCAGCATCTAAAGTTCTTGAAATACTTGAGTTTCAGTGTGTTCTCAATTCAAATGAGTCACTCCATATTCCACTTTCTCACTCTTGACTCTGTTCCATTTTGTTGGCCACAATCCAAAATAAATCAAGATCAAAAACAAATCAAGATCAAAAACAAATCAAGATAAAAAACAAATCAAAAACAAAAAACAGAAAACATTTGCAAGTATTTTTGAAAATTCAATAATACTGTTGTTCAAGCTGGGGTTATTTTTAGCCCACACTGTCAGCATTTTCTTTGCACTTGGTGCAACTGCAGCTGAACTGGACACAAATAGCATTGTAATGTCCAGAAATTTTGAACTTGGTATTCTCATCAGACATATTGTATTTGCTTGTGTATAAGTTGAAGTTTTCAGATGTGAAAATTGGCTGAAAAAACTGACCTTGACTTGTACACAGGCAAAACACAAAAAATTATTGATTTTGGAACCAAAAATGGGGCTTGACGTGTATGCAGTATTCATGTATTCACAAGGAAATACAGTACTCTGCACTTTATTATAATCAAATCTTGGACTGGAATTCTTTGGGCAAAAAGTTAAGTTGTCTAATCAACATACAGTAAATTAAATTAAATAATTTGTTACAGCATTTATTGTTAATATTTTAGTGGTTGAGCTGGGCAAGTACTGGGTTTGATTTGGTGTTCTAACTGAGTTTATGGTAGTCTCAGACAAGCTGACCACCGCAAAATGGGCCCTTGGTACTGTAATTATTTAAATTAAAAGAATAAGGCTTATGGTTCAAGTCACATTCAGAGCAACTTAGGTATGATTGGGGGAGCAGGTTGTTGACTAGACATAAATTATTCCATTGAAGTATATATATGCTGTAGTTCAATTTTGATCTATACTGGTACAATTTATTTTGCACTGGTATAATTTATTTTGCAATGGTATAATTTATTTTGTAATCAGGTATAATTAGTTGTTAAACTGATACAATTTGTTTTGAATAAATACATTTTGTTTTGAACTGATATTATTTGTTTTGAAATAGTACAATTCTTTTTGAACTGGTACAATATCATTTGAACTTGTAAAAATGTTCTTGAAATGGTAGAATATTATTTGAGAAGGGGCAATCAACATACATAAAATAAGCAAAATCCTAAAAAAATGAGGGAGTCGGAGAGTTTGCATTGATTACTTGGGTGGCATAGTGAAGTTGGAGGAGGACCAGAGATCCAAAGTAGTGAGTTCAAGTCAGAATTGGTGAGTACAAGAAGTAATGAAGGAAAAAGGTGGGTTGGGGTTAGGTTTGGGGGTTGGATAGGAAAGAGTGTTGGTTTGGGAGTATAGTTTACTGGAACAGGAAGATTAGCTGCATGAATTTTTTAGGAAAAGAAAAGAAATATTTAGCAGTTCCAAACAAACTATACTGGTTCAAAAAGTATCGATTCGCAAAATTTTTCTTTTCCCCAGGAACTCAAAGACGAAGATTGGTAAATTCAGTACACCTGTCCAATAGTTTTAGTTGTTTTCTATGTAAAAAGAAAAACTAGATTATCATGTTGGCTAAGAAATGGCCCTTGAAGAGTGCAAGTGGCTACTACAGAGATTTTCATTGCATAGAGCTCAAAAAATCCACCAGCCCAACGCCCAGGGCTAGTAATTATAGCAGTTTTGAGAGTATAGTTAGATAGTTGAAAATACGATTTCAAAAAAGTAGAGAAATGGAGAACATTGTCTTAAGAGAAGGGATGCTGATAATAGCCAGAACGTCCAAGACCAAGTCCATTGTTCCCATTTCACACTTGAAGAGAACCTGGATGTGCTTTAAATTGAACCAATGAACTTTTAATATTGACACATTATTGGCATTGTCTTGATTGACCATTTTTATCAAAAGATTTACATAGCATAAATAATTTACTGGGCCAGCTGATCTAACAACAGGTTTAATAAATTCTTATGCTTGGCCATGGCTAGGAGGGTGAGGAGGAGTTTTTGCTAGAGTGGGAATTCTTTTCCAAAGAATGGTGCAAGCATTTTTGATCAAACTAGTAAAATACTCATAATATTACTCATCTGATTGATAAAGAAAAACTGATTAAAGCAGATTAAATGCCTCTAATATCTGAACCATTTTGCATTTAATTTGGCATGTTTTCTCTTCATGTTTACTAGGGTATGTTTTTTTTTATATTTCATTCAAGATATTATCAATGGGAAGTATGGTACCTTTAGTCACTGGGGAAAGCCAGTACAATGTATTGGTGTACTGGGGAAAGCCAGTACAATGTATTGGTGTACTGGGGAAAGCCGGTACAATGTATTGGTGTACTGGGGAAAGCCGGTACAATGTATTGGTGTACTGGGGAAAGCCTGTACAATGTATTGGTGTACTGGGGAAAGCTGGTACAATGTATTGGTGTACTGGGGAAAGCCGGTACAATGTATTGGTGTACTGAAAAATGTTCACTGTTTCAGAATCATATTGAACCAGAGATCAAAGTTGAACTACAACATAATAATTATACAACTTGTGAACCAAACCTGAGTGCAACTTCATTGTCAAATATAATGTTAAGCAATGCAAATTGTTTTCTGTGTATATGTACATCAGGTGTGCATGAATTTCAATATTGCATTCTGATTTACTCCATCAGTCGAAGGTTGAATTCTATCATCCTTTCAAGACACACTCAACTTCTGGAAATTCTTGAGATTCCACAGGTAATGGCAGTCATGTTCTAACATACAGTTTAGAAAACCAGTTTCACACGTTGAAACTTTTAGTTGAACTGAACTTTTGTGTAACACCGAGCGACACCAGTTTCACCAAGTGGTATTACACAGTAAAACTCTTGTTTTATCGCACTGAGATATTGCGATTGTTGCAGAATTAGAGAGCAGTTCTACTGTTTGTGAAAACTATCTTGCAACGGAAGTTCAGAAAGTTTCACGAAACCGACTGTTACAGGGTGCAATGCCTGCTGAAACTTCTTTCGCATCGTTGTTGCATACGAGTTTCAGCTAAAAGTTTCAACATGTAACAGTGGCTTTAGTGAAGTTAATTACTGCTGTTGTTTAAGTTTAATAAATATACATAAATTTAACTGTTATTGCAACAGTATGTCTGAACTGACAATTTATTTAAAAATAGTATTTAGAGGGCCTATTATGATGGCTACTTACTGTACATTTAACATCAGGAATTAAAGCATAGCATATAGAACTTTTCTGGTGTCAGAAGTTTATGTCTGTCATTAGTTTTTCATAAAATGTGGCCAAATTGTACGTTGTAACAACCACGGCTGCAACTATTGCTAAAACGTTTCCCTATTAGTGCTTTGTAATTCCAAGCATTAGCAATAAAGTTCAGGTTTCCACCTGCAAAGGTTTTACTAAGGTTGTATTTATTGTAATAAAGAACTATTTCTATTCTATTTAAAATTGATGATATGCTGCTGGGTAGTCTCATACTATAAAAATTATGTTTCTCCAGCAATAAAAGTTTAAAATTTAAAAATCAAACTTTTGGACTATGCATCCATCGTCAGGATAAATGGTAATACAACCAACTACTTGGAACTCTTTGTAGCGATATGTAACCTCATTAAGAATTGTACGAAAAACATTAACTATGATAATAAAATTTACAATACTAAAAAACAATGTCAGAATAATATTTTATGAGACTCTGGCAATGTTCTTTCATTGTCTCAATATATTAGCGTTAGATTTTTCAATTCGTTCAATCATTTCTATACTGTTGCTAATAATTATTAAAATCGTTCTTTGAAGTATCGCTCTTTAATTTTGTTACATCAGAGGAAAAGTTTTCAAATCTAGGTCCAGTGGTGATGGTTTTAGCTAAATTGATCGGGCATTAGTTCTAGCTAAAAGTTTGTAAAGAAATGTACATGGGATTGCATGGTTAATTGTTCTATCTTAACCTGTTGAGTAGAAAATATGTGCTTTTAATTTTTATGCGTCCAATTTTTTACTTTTTTTACAGCTAATGGACACATGTGTGCGCAATGGTTATTATGAAGAAGCCCTTGAACTCAGCTCATATGTTAGACGTCTTGAAAAAAAATTATATAATATTCAAGTTATTCAGAATATTGTCTCTGAGGTTCAGTCATCATCACAGCTTATGCTGTCGCAGCTACTTCAACAGTTGCGATCTTGTATCCAGTTGCCTGCATGCCTACGTGTAATTGGCTATCTTAGAAGATTGGATGTTTTTTCAGAGTCAGAACTCAGAGTGAAATTTCTTCAAGCTCGAGATGCATGGTTAAAAAGCATATTAGGCTCCATTGGTCAAGATGATCCATATTACCACATCACAAAAACAATAGAAGCCAGTAGAGTTCATTTGTTTGATATTGTTACCCAGTATCGGGCAGTGTTCTCAGATGATGACCCAATATTGTCCATAGAAGAGGAGGAAAGTCCTGTTTATAGCAATCTGTTTCACTGCTGGATTGTTCAAAAGGTAGCTGAAGTTTTGTAATTGTTCTTCTTGCAAATAAGAGGGTATTTTTTAATTAACAGTATGTCTTGTTGGGCCAGATAACGTGTCTTGTTGAGTCAATTCGCACTTATCTATGTCTTGGTGCGTCAATTAACAGTATGTCTTGTTGGATCGATTAACAATGTCTTGTGGGGTCAATTAACAGTAAGTCTTGTTGGGTCAATTAACAGTACGTCATGTTGGATCAATAAACAGTATGTCTTATGGGGTCAATTATGGATCAATTAACAGTATGTCTTGTTGGGTCAATTAACAGTATGTCTTGTTAGGTCACTTAGCAGTCCGTCTTGTTGGGTCAATTAACAGTATGTCTTGTTAGATCAATTAACAGTACGTCTTGTTGGGTCAATTAACAGTAGGTCTTGTTGGATCAATTAACAGTACGTCTTGTTGGGTCAATTAACAGTATGTCTTGCTGGGTCAATTAACAGTACGTCTTGTTGAATTAATTAACAGTACGTCTTGTTGGGTCAATTAACAGTACGTCTTGTTGAATTAATTAACAGTACGTCTTGTTGGGTCAATTAACAGTAAGTCTTGTTGGATCAATTAACAGTACGTCTTGTTGGGTCAATTAACAGTAAGTCTTGTTGGGTCAATTAACAGTACGTCGTGTTGGATCGATTAACAGTGTCTTGTGGGGTCAATTAATAGTACGTCTTGTTGAATTAATTAACAGTACGTCTTGTTGGGTCAATTAACAGTACGTCTTGTTGAATTCATTAACAGTACGTCTTGTTGGGTCAATTAACAGTAAGTCTTGTTGGATCAATTAATAGTACGTCTTGTTGGGTCAATTAATAGTAAGTCTTGTTGGGTCAATTAACAGTACGTTTATGTTGGAGCAATAAACAGTAGGTCTTATGGGGTCAATTATGGGTCAATTAACAGTATGTCTTGTTGGGTCAATTAACAGTACGTCGTGTTGGGTCAATTAACAGTATGTCTTGTTGGATCAATAAATAGTACGTCTTGTTGGATCAACTAACAGTATGTCTAGTGGGGCCAATTAACAATGCGTTTGGTGGGTCAATTAACATTACGTTTTGTGGGTCAATTAACCGTATGTCTTGTTGGGTCAATTAGCAGTACGTTTGGTGGGTCAATTAACCGTACGTCATCTTGGGTCAATTAACCGTACGTCATGTTGGGTCAATTAAAAGTACGTCATGTTGGGTCAACTAACATGAAGTCTTGTTGGGCCAATTAACAGTACGTCTTGTTGGGTCAATTAACGTTATGTCTTGTTGGATCAACTAATAGTACGTCTTGTTGGACAACTAACAGTATGTCTTGTGGGGCCAATTAACAATACGTTTGGTGGGCCAATTAACAGTATGTCTTGTTGGGTCAATTAATATTACGTTTTGTGGGTCAATTAACAGTATGTCTTGTTGGGTCAATTAGCAGTACGTTTGGTAGGTCAATTAACCGTACGTCTTGTTGGGTCAATTAACAGTACGTCATTTTGGGTCAATTAACATTAAGTGTTGTTGGGTCAATTAACAGTACGTCTTGTTGGGTCAATTAACAGTAGGTCTTGTTGGGTTAATTAAAAGTGTGTCTTGTTGGGTCAATTAACAGTAGGTCTTGTTGGATCAATGAAAAGTATGTCTTGTTGGGTCAATTAACAGTACGTCTTGTCGGATCAATTAACAGTACGTCTTGTTGGGTCAATTAAAAGTATGTTTTGTTGGGTCAATTAACTGTATGTCTTGGTGGGTCATTTAACACTACGTCATGTTGGGTCAATTAACAGTATGTCGTGGCAGGTCAATTAACATTATGTCTTGTTGGGTCAATTGACAGTATGTCTTATTGGGATAATTAACAGTATATGTCTTGTTGGGTCAATTAACAGTATGTCTTGTTGGGTCAATTAACAGTACGTCTTGGTGGGTTAATTAACAGTATGTCTTGTTGGGTCAATTAACAGTACGTCATGTTGGGTCAATTAACAGTATGTCTTGCTGGGTCAATTAACAGTACGTCTTGGTGGGTCAATTAACAGTACGTCTTGGTGGGTCAATTAACAGTATGTCTTGCTGGGTCAATTAAAAGCATGTCTTGTTTCGTCAATTAACAGTACGTCATGTTGGGTCAATTCACAGTATGTCATGTTGGGTCAATTAACAGTACTTCATGTCGGGTCAATTAATAGTACGTTTTGTTAGGTTAATTAACGGTACGTCTTGTTGGGTCAATTAACAGTACGTCTTGTTGGGTCAAAGGACAATCAGAGAAGACAACTGGTTTCAAAATCCTGAACTGAGTTTTAAGTGCCACCTCTGTGTTGTACATAGTGCCCTAGAACTGAATACCATATTTCCTCGAATAAACGTCGCGGCGTTTATTAAATTTTTCATGATTTGGGTGCTGCGTTTATTCGAGTGCGACGTTTATTTAAAATGCTGTGTAACTTTACTTTAAAAATAAGAAAAAAAAATGATACAGTTCTTTGTCTGGCTGGTACCGATCAAGCTTTACAGTTTTAAACTACAACTTGTTGCGCTTGCAAACGCGTAAGAAATCAGATGAATTAGATTCTGCAGATTTTTTTCTGTGCCTTTCAAATTCTAAACTTACAGTTTTAAACAACTTCCCTCGGCGCTTGTAAAAAGTGAACGTTACAAATTCAATGCTTCAGTTTGTTGTCTGTGCCAGGGTGCGGCGTTTATTCAAAGACAGCGTTTATTAATGTTTTGGCTCTCAGGTGCGGCGTTTAATCGAGAGCGGCATTTATTCGAGGAAATACGGTAATATATTTTAAAAAAGGGTAAAAAAACAATTAACAGAAATCTAAATCTGTTGATTTTGCTAAAAGGCAGAGATTAAAAAACCTTTAAAAAGTTGGAGCTGGTAAATGAAATTAGTAGCAGTTGGTGTATTGTGAGGGCCATGCTTCCTCTTAAAAATTTGTCTGTCACAGTTTGTAATAACGTTTAGGCACAATAAACAGCTGTTTCGTTTTATTTTGTTCATCATCAGTTGATCATTGCAAGTAGTACAGTACGTATCACCAATTGTGATCATCAGAATGTGATCTTTTCAATAAAGAATTAAACTTACAGAAAAAACTGAATTTAAAACAATATTTTTTTCTTTTTTAAATCCTCAAAAGGTATCGCAGTTTTTGAAAACACTTGAATGTGATCTTGACAGAGGAGTTGGAAGCAGATTGGATTCACTGCTGGGGCAGTGCATGTATTTTGGTCTGTCATTCAGCAGGGTTGGTGCTGATTTTAGAGGCCTGTTACCTCCCCTGTTTCAAGCAGCTGCTAATAGAGGCTTCACAAATGCTGTGGATGCAGCTACGTCAAGGTTCAAAGAAACAATGAAGTCTTATACTCTCCATCCTGTTCCCTCCACGTTGAAGACAACAGTCATTTCTACCACATCAGGAAAGGTTACTATTAAAGGGCAATACTGAGTATCAGTAACTGAGTTTGAATCTCGACGACTTTCGTTGTTCTATGTTTTTGTTTTCTCCTTTTGAAATATGACGTTGAGAGTGCGCAAATTAGAAAAGGCTTTGAGATGTAAATGAGCAAATGGCCATCAGAGTAAGGAAACATCACATCTACAGTAAAAGATAACTGCGACAGTGCACACAGCATGAAGCAAAGCAGCATTGTAATCTTTGTAGTTTGTAAGTTTCATAACCATTCCACTCCACTAACTTTGGTTAACCTAACCGTCAACTGTATACAGTACTGAGTAAATGGATTCCATTATCCAGTCATTATGACCTGCTTTTTTGGTAGTTAGATCGAAAAGTGGTGTAAAATTTAGATTTAAATTTTCCCAACACTGCATTGAAGAGCTTCTAAAGTAACTGTAACGTATATGCGGATGGATTGTTTTAAAACTTCAAACCATCAGCCATTGGAGTGAGTGAATCATTGCTTATCTCTGTGGCACACACTAAAATGAAAAATCACTTGTAAATCCTTAAAAAATTGAAAATTTTATCACGGCCTTGAAAAGTTCTTCTGTCAAGAGTTTGAATGAAAAATTCGGCCAGCTTTATTATTAAAAGCACATAATGAACACAGCTTACTTATTAGTTAGAAAATCTATTGTTTATTATTATTGAAAATGAACTTTTAAAGTTAAGAGAGCTAAAATGAACACGATTTCTTAAGGAATCCCGTTGGTGTAGCTTGAATAACGTTGCTTGTCTTACTATTGGAAGACTGTTACACAGAGTAGCACCGCGGCAGCTAAAATTGTTCAGCTTATAATTTGTACACAGTAGTGGAACTTAAAGTTTTATTTTTCAGATCCTCTAGAGCAGGTTTCGTACTCTTTTGAGGTCGAAAATGTTATAACTTTTTTCATGACTTTTAAACAATATTTCATGATCTTGCACTGTTCATTTATTTGTTAAAATACATTTAAAAAAGAACCCTCGATTACCATTTTCTTACTTGTTGGTCAAGATGATTGTAGAGGACAGCTGTTATTCTGAGATTTTTGTGCGAATGAAGAGTTTTTTTGATTCTTTATTTTATTTTTGTATAATGGGCCTTTTGCAACAAGTGATCACATGGTACAACTAATGATATTCTGCTTTGCAAATGAATGTGACAAACTCCACTGGGAATTGTGAAACAAAGAAAACTCGCACTTTTGTAGTTAATTGTGCCTTGTCTTGACGTCTGTTAGATTCCTTTGCCATCCAGAATATCATTATTTGTACCATGTGATCACTTGTTCCAAAAGGCCCATCCTATCTCAATTGTATCAATTTTCCATGACTTTTCATTACCCTAATCGAAATTCCATGACTTTCCATGATCCTAATCAAAATTCCATGACTTTCCAGGCCAGGAAAATGAAATTCTAAAATTCCATGACTTTCCAGGTTTGTCATGTCCTCAGTGTACGAGCCCTCTAACGGCCATACTTTGTTTCACATTTTTTCAAATCTAAAACACTGTTGTAGTACTTTTAAATTGCTGCTGGCAAGTTAGATCAGTTTTCCAGCGTATAAACTATTAAATGGGTTTCTCTGTTTTGCAGGTTTTCTAATTTTTTCCTGCATTGTAATTTCCCCCGACACATTTACAGTTTTCAATCAAAATGGTTGCATTTTTTTAATGCTTAGTAGGTATCAGATATCTGCTATCTTAGTTTGTAAAGGGATTTTAAGTTCTATGTTTTGACATATTAATTATTTTGAATATTTAAGATTGTAACATGTTATTATACTTTTAATTATTTTGTTAGTTTGTATAGTGGAATTAGAACACTTTAAATTTAATTTAAGATAAGCTTTTTAACAAAAGCTCACCCATATGTGTTTTGATTTGTAGGGCGAAGACAAGAGACTCTCGCCTCCCATTTCTTTGCTTGAGCATCCACCTCTGGCTACTTTTACCAATGATGTCTTGTCTGCTTTTAATGAGCTGCGACACTGTGCACCAATCGCCCTTTCTCAGGTTGTCTGTGACCAGGTGCAGTCAGCACTGTCCTCAGTTGTGGAAACAACCTACACTTTTCACAAGTGAGTGATTTGCCATAGAATCTGTATCTCTTGCGGTCGATACTTTCTATTGATTACGTGTGTTGCACGAGTTTCTTATGTTTAACGTATATATTAGAAGTATATAAATGAATATTAGGATTAAGGCCTACAGTATAAGTTGTCAAGTTGCAGGCTTAAGTGGAGACATTGTTTTATTGCATGCTATTTTGAAATCCCTCCACAAAGTTATGCAACTTGTTTCTACCAAAACATTTAGACTTTGTTGCGGGCGACTGAAGGGTGCCGACAACCAAATCTTGGCATAAGATCTCGATTTGGCTTCAATTTTGTTCTGCATTTATTGATCGTTTAGCATTTGTTCCATTGCCGAGAGGTTTTGAATCACCTGAACCTGTGCGAACTCAACAAAGAGCTTTTGCATATGTGAAACATACCATTGTAAAAGTACTGGAAAAGGAAGCCAGGAAAAGTTATGGATTTTCACGGCAAATTTTAAATAACTTTATTGAAAATAAGGTAACAAAATATTTGATAGAAGTATTAAAACAATGCAAGAACTTGCCGTGAAAATCCACAACTTTTCCTGAACTGCAACTAGGGAAAAATCCAGTAAGTGGGCTTCTTCGCACAGGTCTTGAACTCGAAACTTGTATTAA
Source organism: Palythoa grandiflora (assembly GCA_026546935.2). Taxonomy (NCBI): domain Eukaryota; kingdom Metazoa; phylum Cnidaria; class Anthozoa; order Zoantharia; family Sphenopidae; genus Palythoa; species Palythoa grandiflora. The sequence goes on along the minus strand of JAOCPT020473774.1, from coordinate 1,872 downwards.
TATCTTTCTTTGATATTAATTGTACAACGCTCTTTTTTATATTAATTGTATTAACTTCTTTTTTATATTGTGTTACCTTCTTTCTTTGATATTAATGGTGCTACCTTCTTTCTTTGATATTAATTGTGTTACCTTCTTTCTTTGATATTAATTGTGTTACCTTCTTTCTTTGATATTAATTGTATTACCTTCTTTCTTTGATATTAATTGTATTACCTTCTTTCTTTGATATTAAATGTATTACCTTCTTTCTTTGATATTAATTGTATTACCTTCTTTCTTTGATATTAATTGTATTACCTTCTTTTTTTGATACTAATTGTATTAACTTCTCTCTTTGAAATTAATTGTATTACCTTCGTTCGCTCGATAACTGTTTGTTGTTGAGACTTCGCAAAGTTGTGTTTTATTCCAGGCTTATTCCCAGTCTCGAACATTGAAGTGGTATATATAGCTTGCTGCCCATGCCTTCTTGGGCTTGGTTCAGATGTAATACACTACAGTCTCCAAATATAACATTTTTCTTCGCAGGACTGAAGCAGCAGCCTTAAATGAGAAGGAAAGGAATTTATTTTCTAACTTCTGTCGAGTGCTAACTGTTGACCTTGTGCCCTATTTGGATCACTGTTTGGAGACAATATTCCCATCCAGTGCACTTACTGGTGTCATACCATCAACTACCAGTTTACTCAGTTCCAGAAGGAATCATGGAATGCATGTTCAGCAGATTGTAGAACCATTATTGCCATTGTTGCCTCAAGAAGCAAGCGATGCTCAACCAACAAATAAACTGCCCAGGGCTGCACCCTTACCTGAACACACTGTGGATTCAACATCAGGAAACACTACAAGTTTGCAAGCTAAACCGATTGATGCAAATGTAGATGAACATTCGGTTGATAATATAAAGGTTCTTGAATATGCTGACAATCTCGCTGGAAGCAACAGAGATAAGAAACTTGATTAAAGCAAGTAGTGGATAAAACGACTAATGATTTTGTTAAAACTTAACGTAACTTGATATTATTTCAGTTTAGATGGATTTAAGCAGAATATCGAGAGACTGAAAACCAAAGGTGCAAAATTGACTTTCATAAAGCATTTAAAGAACCAAACTTGAAACCGTTTTGTCCAGAGCAAGAATATAACATAACGGTTGATAACAGCCATTTTGCTGTTGGAATAAGACAAACCTATTTTAGGTTAAGAATGCGCACAGTTCTTTTGGTCACGGACTTTGAATTGAGCTACAGGGCATTGCATTCATGCGCTTTTTTTAAAAATATTATAGATATAAATAGGTAGAAGTAGATGTTTCACAACTGAGGTGATTGGATTGCTTGTTAGTAAGCTAGTATAAATTAGTTTTGAAGAAGTGTCTAAACTAAAAGTGTAACGATTATGGGATATGGCTGAGATTAAACTGATAACTACCGGTCGATCACAGCACACTCGTATTGATAAGTGTGAGATCGGCGTTCGCCTTTCTCCACTTATGCTGGTCGGGGAAATCAGCTAATAGCGGTAGAGCAACTCGCGAGAGATGATTCCAGCGAGAATGTACTTTTATTCTTCTATGCTTGATGCGTACAGCGTAATCGTAGTTGTGTAATGCGTAATGCGTACAGAGTTTTTCCTACGTCCTTATTTATAGGCTGATAGTGTTAACACCTATACATAAATTGCTAATTTCTGTTTGACTTCCTAACTCGTGTACGTGACTAAGAACAATTTCATTTTCTGATGAAATCCTTAGGAATAAAACTCAGGTTCTAAGTTCTTTACGAAGTTCGTAGTAATACAGATATTTTTGCTGTAAAATATTTTATAGTTTCTTTCAGATTTTCCAAGAGAATTCGAGCTAAAGATCAA